>JAODLI010001029.1:0-7500 GCA_027575585.1 Percopsis omiscomaycus | reverse complement strand
ACATACGGTGCATACTGTAAATACACACACAGACAGACATTCATATACACACACACACACACACACACACACACACACACACACACACACATACAAATACACACACATACGGTGCATACTGTAAATACACACACATATATAAACACACTCACATACAGTACATAGCTACACACAGACGTACAGATATGCATACTGTACATGCACGCTTACACTATATTAATACACACCTGCAGACACAACTGACTTTTTTTAAGGCGATTTTTGGGGCAGGAGATAGCTACTGTGCTCTGACCCCAAATCTGAAATCCCCCTGTCCATCTGGCTTCTGAGACCCTCCTCTCATTCAGCTCAGCTGCATTGGTAAAGCTCTCCTTCTCACACGCGAGTGGCGAAGGACCCCTCAGCACACATAGGTGACTGGGGCCAATCTGCTGGCTTGTTTTCATGTAGTTACTGCTGATGCTAGTTGATAGGAGGCTTTAAAACATGGGAATAATATTTGGATTGGACCGGTGCTCTGCAGGGAAGCTGCTGGACCTTATACAATAGGGTCGGCAGTTTCACTGGAGTGGAAAAGGGAATTACTGGTGTAATCAGCAGCAGTATCCACTGTGTTGTTACCTCCTGTCAGGAGCAATCTCCACGAGCGCTCCAGCGACTGTCCACCACAGATGGATGAAATGATGATTGGGAATACCAGCTGTTCCAAATGAGCTGGTCTCTGATGGCTCTTTGGTCCTTCTTGGAAATGTGTATACTGTACGTAATGAAGAAGCTGTTTGCCTGCACGGACAAGGGAAATTGCTACTTGTCTTTAGGCTTGATGGCATCATTGTTATTGTGTGGTTTTGTGTATTTTGCTTGCTGTCCTCTGAGTCCTCCTGGGTTTTTCTCAAATAGGGGTACGCTAACCCTAGGGGTACTTGAAGGTACTACATGGGGTATGTGAAAAAAATCATCAAATTTGATAACAATAATTATGAAAACGGTACTGATGTTTAATCATTTCGTAATTTGAACCACCTGTATTACTTTTATTCATGAAATACATTTGTGTTGTTTTTTTTGTATTGAAAAAATGTTCTAGTAATGGGATACTAGGCTTGGGAAATAACTGTAAGGGAGTACAGAGGCTAAAAAAGTTTGAGAGCCACTGTTCCAGTTTTTTCAGCGGTACTCATTTTTACATAAGATTTTCTAAATTTTTATTTGTCCTTATTTGATTTTTTAACCAGGAAAAATCCCATTTGAGTGAAATGTGATTTTTCTGTGTAGCTATGGTTGCTGCATAGCGCAACATAACAAGGGCTCAATAAAACAACGCGAAGACCAAATCACAAGTGTTTGTGAACAACAGGCAGTAACAGTATAGCAGGGTATTGCTTAGGAAAAGGTGCTGTCGACCCAGATGCTGATATGTTTTGCAACATTTCTTTTTAGTGAAGTTAATTAAAGCAGAATGAATAGGCTGACCCCTGGTCAGTAGTTAAAGGTAAAAGGCAATGATTCCCTTGGGTTTAACAGTCTATTTCATTACACAGGGCCCGCTCTAGCTCATTAATGTATGCCACTGTCCTGCCTGACACACATCTGTTTAGTCCACAGGCCTTTGTTTACGCACTTACTATACACATCCTCATGCACACATAGGATACAAACATTTTGTATGCAAACATTACACACTCACAGTACACACACACAGTACACACACAGACTAGCTGGGGCCAGTGTTTAGTACAAATGTGCCATGTTAGGGAGGGAGTCACTGCTTTGCTGTGCGGGGGGGTGGGGGGGCCTCTGCGCTCTGTTCTACATTAATCACAGCCCTGCCATAAAAACACTTGAGCTAATGAACCACAACAGCCTAATCCTGGCTCATTGAATGTGCTTCATATGTGTGGACCTGGGTATGGATAGAGTTAATGCACATCTTGTCAGTCCAGATGTTGAGTGATGTTTGTATTTCTTTTTATTGTGTGTTGATATGTTTATCCCACTGTAACATGGTTCATTTTACCTTCAGGTATACCTGAAGGTACCCGAAGGGACGTTTTAGACCAATAAAAGAACACGGAATACTTGAAAATTAATATATAATATTTTAAATATATTCAAAACCATGTACACTCACGTAAGATTGAGATTTAAGCAGAATAAGATATTGTTAGTTACATAGAGGTAACCGTGAGTGGCAGAGGGTGCAATGTTTACCCATAACATTACCCATTTTCAGCATTATATCAGCCAAGCCTACTTCACTTTCAGCCTCACATCACTTTTTTACAATCACAAGGTCCTTCTCTACTGTTTAATTTCTCCAATGATTTTCATTCATCAGTTCCTTTTTTTCATTGGCTGCTTATAAAAGCTTGCCAATTTCCAACACACAGGTCAAACACACAACAAGGCTTTCATAAGGACCCAGGGAAAGCACTGCCGTCATGTGCTGTAGTTAGCGGCCCAGTGTTTGTTTAGTTTGGGCCCGTGTCTGTCAAATGGCTAATGTGTTACGTACTGTATATTTACACTGTAGGCCGTTCATTCTTTCACACATCTTTACACTTGGCTCTCAGGTCTTAGCCAAACTCTACTGGAAATGATACAGAAAAGATACACACATGCACTGAATGTCATTCACATGTATGCAAGTATGATTGTGCTTACTGTACTGTACACTTTAACACACAGATGTATAAAGCTGATGTTATAACTCACTTATATTATAAAATATGGATGGTCCACACATTGTGCTGTGTGTGTGTGTGTGTGTGTGTGTGTGTGTGTGTGTGTGTGTGTGTGGATGGAGGCCTTGATTATCTCAAAGATACACATATAGGCATGTGCGTGTGCACACACAAACACACACCCATGCCATTGCCATGGCCTCAAAATGATTTAGAGCCAAAAAGTAATTTCTTAAGTGAAAACCTTCTTTTAATGTTACACTAAAGTTTAGAATGTGCATGCTGCCCGAGTTAGATGTGTCTCTTTTCATCCCCTGCTGTGAAATTGTGAAACAGTTTTAGTTACAGTGGCCTGACTTTTATATTCTGGAAAAGGAAAGAAGACAACTACTGTAGGGGATTTGGAGGCATGTGACTGATTTCGTAACAGTTAAGTTACAGAACAATTTCAGGCTTAGCCAGGTTCTAGCTACAGAGAAATGTTTTTCTGGAGACATTCCTATGGGACCACTTGTATGACATCTCAATGCAATGTGTTGTATCATGTAAACATAGCAGGGCCTTTGGCATAAATAAGGGTTTAGTAATAAAATGCAAGCTAGAGCATCTCACATAGCTAGAATGCGTACATCATGGACAAAGGGGTTTGCTGGGCTCTATCGCAGAGACACACAAATATACTGTATTCGACCCTTTACAAAAATAAGCGCCACGTTGTCTCTGTTTCAAATTGATATGGGTGCTTTTTAAAAGCCCAGTGGACTCCTTCTTGCAGCTGGCAAGAGAAAATGGGGTTGAACTATCCGCTTAACCTCCACATGCTCCATATTAAAGGCCCAGAGGCCAATGGTAGACATTAGTTGAAAGGGACATTTTCTCTCCATGCTGTGTACCTTCATGAATGTGTACTGGTGCTGTATTGAATAAAAGGCATGTTAACTTAGCAAGGCCCTTCATGGGTAAGTGTAGCTTACAGAATATATACATAAAGGTTGGGGTTGGAAAGTTTAGACATTATGACTCCCACGAGTCAGTAAGAGAAGCATATATCAAAACTCCTGGTGTTATAAAGTGTGTTTGTCGAGCAGGTTACTACAGTTTGAACCATAATCTGAGAGTTTAGGAAATTGGTACATAATGTAGTGTTTATAGTTTTTATTGATATTTTTCTTTTCATTGATCCAGTCAAGTTAAGCAAAAATATGTATTTACAATATACATTAAACTTCACTTGTTAACAAGCTCAATAAGAACAGTGAATTCAATTTACATTATAATACACTCACGTTTGTGTAAACGTTTTCCACAGTTTCTCTTTTGAATTATAAAACCATTCTGACTTAAAAAAACATCAAACTACAACAAAATATACTGTAGTTATTTGTGTCAAATGTAAACACGTTAACATTACAAACTTTAGAAATACTAAAAAATGTATTTTATAAATGTGTTTGAATTCATTTTTAAATGTTACAGTACTGTAGCTAGCCATGCATGAAAAGACAGAAGTAGGCTACAGCAGTTTCACACAAGTGTTATTGTACATTTATAGCAGTGGTATTGTAACTTTGTACAAGCTCCAAAATATAGTTGGGACACCAAATGATTATTTAGCTTATTATTGTACTTTTTAATATATGTATTCTCTATTATAATTATGCAATGGTTGGTTCTTGGTCCCCAAAATGACTTTTTCAGATCTGTTGAAGTAAAATAGGCCTATTCCATTCCCATATATAGCATTACTTAAAAACAAAACACGGAATAGATAAAAATGCACATTAAGCAACTCTACTAAATTCACACACTCCTCGTTTGTTTTTGGAATTATCCTTTAGGTTGATACCAGTGTTGAAACACTGTCACTTTGTGCTGAATGGCTTGCATTCCACTCTGCTCCTCCCCTTACAATACTTATAGGCTCATATTTTCTCTACCCCTCCCCCCATAGCTACATGCACAGATATAGTTCTAAACATAAACACTGAGCTGGGGAGGAGGTTTCTGGTTGCGCTCCAACACAAAGGAGGAGAGTATGTATAACATCACATCACAGTACTTGATTTAGTTTTCGGTATGGCTACCTATTGATAACTGTTTGCCATTGACCGATAGCTATATTAACGCTCGATAATAGTATTTCTCTTCACCTTTCCTTCAGGACTACTTAAGTTTTAACTTGTCATGCTACAATATGATGTTTACATTTGCAATGTGTGTGTGTGTGTGTGTGTGTTGCAGGCTCTTGCGTAATTAAATGAAAAACATGGTAAATACACCTTGAATGAATTTTAGTTTCTCACAGCATTGGCTTTTCTCATATATATTTAAACTGTCTGTCAGTATTCACAGCAGCTTTCTCATTCCCGATGATAAAGACAACAATGGTTAAGACAAAGATGGTTATAGCATTTGAAATAGCGGCTATGAAGGCAGTGATAATGACATTGGTAATGGTTATGATGATGATGATGATGATGGTTATGATAGCGACGATGTTGATGCAGGCAGTAGAGTGGGTCTGTATGCAGGTTCATGCAGCTGAATTTCATGTTGATGGTGGTGGTGATGTGATGACAAACGTATTGATGAAGAGCGAGCAGTCTTAGTTGAGGAACTGCGCTCCACCGTGGGGCACCATCTCCGTCACACCCCACGCCACCACGTTTCCCCTGCGCTCGCACCCCTGGCCCTCCCGCGACGCTCGCTGGAAGATATCGCGCTCTGATAGCACCCTGTCCCACACGTTCACCCCCGTCATCTTCCCAGTGAAGGCCAGTTTGGCATCAAAGCCTCTCTCGAACCCCTGCACCCCGCTCCCGCCAGCTCCGCCTTTGCTTGGGGACCCAGGGCAGCAGCCGTTTCTCTCTTGTCCCAGCTGGAGAGAGCCCCCGTCGGGTACGAGGCGTCCCTCAGCCACCCCAGGTATGGACGCCACCTTCCTGCCGTTGGCCCACAGAGACGCCAGTCCCTGTTCGGAGCTCCATGCCCCGCACAAGTGGAGCCACTGGGGGGTTCCTCCCACATTCACCACACCCCGCCCCTCCACCAGGTGGGCCTCTCCCCCCACCGTAAAGAGGGCGGAGCTCCCGCTGAGCAGCAGTTGGATCTCGTACGGGTTCCGGCGGGTTCCATAGGAGAACAGAACGGTTCTGTTGGAGATGGCGGTCGGTTTGGCCCACAGACACACGGTGAAGGCAGCCATGGAGAGAGGCACCTCTGGGATGACAGCCGTGTAAATGCGACTGGACCGCATGGGGAAGAGCAGGGCCATCTCACAACCTGTCGAAGGCAAGAAACATCAAACTCTATTGAGTGACACTAGGTGTGAGGCTACCACAGAAGACAGTGGGCATGACCGACAACATCCCTCACGTGGGTTGGTTGTTGTCAAGCAGCTTAATCTACTTAGAGGACAGATATACGGTGTTGTTGACTTTGTCCCAAAGCTCAGGGTGAGAAGAAAAGTAGAGAGAGAAAGTTAAGACCCCAAGAGATTATGTGTCCTTTAATGTCCTTAACCATGTTAAACCTTTGCCATCTTCAAATGTCTGTTCTAATTCAATTCAGTGGATTAAATTATCATCTGGACATGTGTGTCCCACTAAGATCCTACACGCCCCAGGGATAGATAAACATCTCTTACTGGAAACCATTTCTAAGATGCTAACTACTACCTAGCAGTTTGCTAGGTAGTGGTAGGTGGTAGTTCACCCTTTTAAACATGCAAATACTCAACTACTTTAGTCTTATGCTGCGTGTCAATGTTGGTGTTAATAAAAAATAAAAACCCAGTCATCTGGGTCATACATTTAGGGTTCTGGGGATGCAGTGGTTTTAATTATCATGCTGTAATGCCTTCATTCGTTGTGTTCTCTTGTAATCTCCTGTGATATTTACACCAGCTATACGCAATCATTAGGTGTGATGTGGTTAAAGATTGATGTGTAGTATCTAATGATAATGATAATAGTTACTGTTTCCTTTGGTCTCTCTCCTTCTTGGTGTGTGATTTTTTTTGTGTGTCTTTTGGCATTTCCTTGTGTAACATTGACATCATCATGTCAGTTAAAATGTCAACTGTTGATTGGAGGAGGTCAGGACCACCATTTACTCCCCCCCCCCCACCCCTCCTTTGCAGTCACACATTATCGCTCTCATTCAAACTCGTTAGTTTTGTGTGCCACAAAACTATTTTTTCTGGTAACTTTAACTGCGCCAAGTGTGTGTGTGTGGGGGTGGTGGTTTGTGTGTGTATGTGTGTGTGTGTGGTGTGTGTGTGTCTATGCCCCTGTGGGGCCTTGCAGGGGTTTTAGCTTCCATGAGATAATGCGCTATAGTTATGGGTTTTGGGCAGAACGGCGCTGTGGGAGGTACAGTTTGGACTGGACTGGCCTGTGTGTATGTGTGTGTCTGTGTGTGTGTTTGTGTGTGTGTGTTTAAGCATTGGTTCATGCCCTGGTTGTGTCTGGTATACTATTTGACATTATGCAGTCATCCATACTCCACTTAATTGTCTTTCTTCACCTCTGTCTTAAAGCTATTACATCATTTATCACCCCAACTCTCTCTCTCTCTCTCTCTCTCTCTCTCTCTCTCTCTCTCTCTCTCTCCAGCCACTGTCCTGTAGGGAGACACACTCCCTCCTCATCACAGACCAGAGAGCCCAAATACTGACGTTACATCTCATGTTTCTGCCTGTCAGGGAATAGTAGTTAAGAACAACTAATGTTGAGCACGGTGTGTGTGTGTGTGTGTGAGAGAGAGAGAGAGAGAGAGAGAGAGAGAGAGAGAGAGAGAGAGAGAGAGAGAGAGA
>JAODLI010001028.1:0-11571 GCA_027575585.1 Percopsis omiscomaycus | reverse complement strand
GAGAGAGAGAGAGAGAGAGAGAGAGAGAGAGAGAGAGAGAGAGAGAGAGAGAGAGAGACACACCCATCCCTTGTCAAACAGTCTTACATCACTCAGTGTACACAGCAGTGAAGTGGTCAGTGTCACATGTTCTAGAGCAGAGGGTTTGTCGTGGGCGAAACCAACATAGCCAGCTCCTACCAAACCTCTTGGGGGAGGGAGGGCAATTGTTGTGATGATGGCTAAGGTGAATGTACAGACAACTACTTTAGCATTAATGAAAAATAAATGGACTCACAACCATCTGGCTCAATCAGTTGTTGCATACATTTTATTTTAGCTGCAGCGAACTGCTCTTCGCACGTCACTGCCAGCGATCCCTACACCAGGTTACATATGATGTAAACACGTGAGTGCAAGACCCCCCCGGAAACTCACAGAGATTGCATTGCAGTGTCTGCAAAATTGCCTTAACTTGAATGTCTATCCTGGCCGATTTTCAGCCAGACTGAAATCGCCCAGAAAGAGGCGGGACTCCACAGAACACTCAACGCTGATTGGACTATGATATTCAAAAGGCAGGAGAAACGGTCTACTAGAACAGTCACAGCTAGCGTATACACTGTGGTCAAATGTGATAGACATTCCCTCCCCTCCCTCTCCCCCCTTTGGTGGTGCGTCGTCGCCCCCCGATCGTCCTGAGGAACAAACCGCCCCTTGAACACAACGCTTCCCTCTTCAGTGGTGTCGAGACCAGAAAACGCCACGCCACTAGCCCGCCTCCAGTGCAGAACACACCATGAGCGGGTTTCCGTGGAGACTTGGGGCATGTACATTCACGCCGTTGAAGTTCCACGTGGGAAACTTGTCAGAGCAGAGACGAGACAGATTCTTAGTGCAAGCATTGGCATAATAAGAGAGCCCAACATTTCCGCACCAGCTCAGTGTTATTATGCTTCAAAACACTCAAAAGTGTGGCCAGCTGTAGGGGGAGGGGTAGAGAGGAGTGTGCGCCATTAAGAGTATAGAGAGGAGCGCCAGCCACTCAGCATTCAGGTGTGGGAGGCCCATGCACTTGCTGAGTATTTAAACAACGTGTTTGCAACGCTGGTTTTCACCACAAAGTTAATTCCAGTCCCAAATATAGGAGTGTCCCTTTAAAGTCTACACACCGTTTATAATTGAATGTGTAACAAGCTGGAATGGCACTACATAGATGTAAATGTTGGCTGGGTTATCTATAGCCTAGCAGGTATGGGGGTTTAAAAAGACCTTAGCCCCTGGGGGTCGCGGAGGCCACGACGTGAGACCCCCTGCTCTCCAGCAGCATCCTTATGTAGTGACAGCTGGCCCGCAGCGTGACAGTCCTGTTGGCCCCCAGCATATATTAATATCCTATCTTTATCTAGCATCTCCTCCTTTACAGTAGGCCTACGTCACGTAAATTAAAGCGAGCAGACAAGAAACTCAAACGCCACATTGGGTTTGTGCTGCTGGGAATTAAAAGGCCGCGTGAACATTGTTTAGGGAAGCGCGGTCCCTTAAAACTGTAACGCGCTGGCAGTACAATAAAATATGAGGCCGCACATAAATAATCCCAGACAATGTGATTTTCACAGACTACACCCCTTCTGGCTCCAGACAATTCCATTGTTGTTTGACACATTTATTTTAAACGCGAATCAAAAGAACCAAGGAAGGTTAATGAACAAATCTGATTTAGTATACAGCAGCATTTCAGCGATTACAACAGATTTAAGTTTTTAAGGATTGTCAATGGCCATTTCGTACCAGTAACTGGCGTTCGCTTTTAGCCCCGCTGCAAAGGGTAGAAATAATCAGAAACACTTACAGTGGGAAGATATTTGCAGGTTCTTGTAGACCTATCTTGACCGATTCCGCCCTGGTTCACAGTGTATCCTAAACCCACAGATGAGGTTTTGTGGCCACAGCACCGCTGTGTTCGCAGGCTGGACGTCAGCGCAATATAAGTGTGTGCGAATTAAAATGTGTGGAATCTTTCAAGAAGGCAGCGCAGAATGCCATTTGGTATGTATCCAGATGAAGTCAAGGAGCTCGTTCGGATATTATTAGTAAAGGACCTTGTCCCTGTCTTGCCCACTGCAATATCACTGATTTGATTCAATCCGGACTAGTGTAAGCAGACAGGAAGTTGTTGTGCACAGATTGTCACAGTCTAGGTTTATCAGCGATGTCAGAAGAAAATGAACGAGGGAAGGAAATAACGATGAGGTTACACATTGAAACGTGTCCCGAGACAAATCATGGCTGTCTGTCAACGGAGAAGCTTATTGGCTGTTTGTGATCACGGGGTTGAAATACACTTCCGGATTAAAACGTCGATTGACTTCTAAAAGGCAATTTTTTTGTAAAACTACAAGTTTTACAAAAGGAGAATATCCCCCCCCCCCCTCTCCTAATTAAAATAGCAAAAGTGCAATAACTTTTGTGTAATCATTATGAATGGGTGAATCTTTTAGAGATATTGTGTAAACTGTACAGATTTATTGAGTTCAATTAACCTTTATAATAATTATAAAATAGGTAAAAACAACTAATATATATCTCTGTACTGATGTTTGCACAGTTGACAGAGTAGCTTACAGCCTTTAGAGAAAATTTATTTTGGTTTCCAGAAGTCTAGCATGGGGAAAAGGAGGCTTGAGCAAATCCCTTAAAGAGAAGACCGTCTCATACTTTATTAAAGCTGATTTTGTAATACATACATTTCAGAATTACATATTTACATAAATATACACAGATATGTACTCATATCTCATTATAATATTTAGATATCAACACAGTACTCCGTAGATACAATAGGAAAATAAAGACAGTAGTTGCTGCAATGTGCTGCATAACATGAAATTAAATATCACAATCGTTCTCATTGCATCAGCCACCAGGTCAATACCAATCATTTATTGTGTTTCACTGTGCAATTGTGGTCAAATGCAGATCATATATAGTGCCCTTCTCAGGACCGAGAAGTGGGTAGAAAATAACCTCTTTAAATATAATCGCAATGCTGGGTAAAAATAGTTGCCTTTATAGGTTTAACATATGATCTTTTAAAACTTGAGGTGAACTTGGTAGCGAATAAAATTGGTACAGGTTGGGGGAGGGCTGTTTTGAAGAGACTCACGAAAACATGACTTTTCACAAGATACAAGAGAAAACAATAATGTAAGACATACGCGAAACATCTGTACAAATGTAACGCATTCAATCGTACATAGGTTACCCATCCACAGTTATCACATTGGTCTTGCTCAGAATTTGACAATACGAGGCCTATAAACTATTATTTTTCTTTGTAAAAGCAGGAATCTTATTTTTATGAGTGTGACCAATTTATTTTGACCCAAAATAGAATAAAGCAGATATCAACATTCAAAGCAACACTGCTAAATATAATAAAGTGATTTTGATAACGTGAAGAAAGTAATTTAGATTCCCCAGAAATACATTTGTATTTACTTTCTTTGTACTGTACTTTGTGCTGCAAAAATATGTATCTGGTTCAAGTGCAAACATATACTCTACAGTAATCGGGTCATATTCAGCAATACGCTATTCGGTGTTAATAATCTAGGTCCCTTGTAAATACACAGTTTATTATCATTATTATAATAATTAATAATATTATAATAAAGTTGAAAATATAGAACTGACATTCCGACATACAGCATTAAGCGTAAGAATGCACAGTTACCAGTGTGCATTTCGTGAATGAATGTGACAGCATGTGTGAGGGAATCACTGTTCTTCAATGTTATTAAGACCAGCGTTTGTCAAACTGTGGGTCAGAGTAGTTGTGGGGGGAGGGGGGTGCAATTTAAAAGGAAAAAGAAACAAAAACAATATAAAATTAAAAAAAAATTAAATACAAAATTTAAATTTCAAAGATTAGCGAAAACTATTTGTATTCTAGTTTTGTTGACTAAAATGTGCTTACACCATAATGGTGCTCATGATTGTTTATATGTTTATGCTTAATGTTGCATTATTAAAAGTGGTGGTTCATTGTTTGCAACCCTCCCTCCCGTTGGCTGCAAAACTTTGAGAATCACTGACTGAGACAATTAGATTTATTGCATCTCATAGGCTAAATAATGTTTTCATAATTGTGTTCTGAATAAACATGTTCTACTGGTTACTGTGGCATGCTGAGTGGGGCTGGGACAACTACAAGACCAAGCCTGCTTTTATTAAGAGATTGCAGAATAAACCAGGCACGAACTGTCAATCAAACACTTATGGGCGGGGCGGGATTACATGAGAGGGTTGCTGTGACGACAGTCGCACACCTTCTCAGAGTTCCTGAGAGAGAGGAATAAACTGAATCAGTCCAAAGACAAAAATCATACATGTCCCATTACGTTGCTCTCTTCCTCGCTGAGCTGAGTCAGTGAATTGTGTGTGGAGTTGGAGGGTGTAGATGTCATTGGGGAGGCTGGCCAAGAAGATGAAAAAACAAAACCAAACAGAAAGTTGTGCCCTCCCCGTGTGGATGACCTTGGCCTTAAACAGTGCAGACTATACAAGGGGCAGAATATACAAGGGGCATGTACATTACACTTTTCATCAGGCCGACAGGTGTGTTTCCCAGAACAACCTACAAATAAGTACAGTGGTTCCTCTGAGCTGGCCAACTCATGAAGAGGCTTTGGGCTGTATCAGACCAAATGTGGAGCAAACAGTACAGTGATGGGACCTTGTAGGAGGTTTCCAGGCCAGTTTTGTGATATTCTCCCAGGTTACAGAGTTTGTTTGTCTAGGGTTTGAGGAGGGAACAGAACCCCAGGTCAAGGCTTGATGTCCGAGAAGCTGGTGTAGGTCTCGCTGCAGCTGGAGGAAGTGCTGAGGTTCCCGGAGACACTGCCATCTACAGGACAAACACACAAACGACGACGGCATCAACAGCCCACTGGGATTACATTCATAACTGCTGATTACATTCACAACTGAAACACTGCATCTACAATAGTAGATTTGATTTCATAATACTGTACTTAATATTGTGTTAAAGGAATTTTCACTGATCAACATGGGTTTACATTAGTAAAAATATCAGTTTCTGCATGGGGTCATTCTCAAACTTCTCCAACCCAAGAGTCTCGACCCAACAACCTACTGAATGTTCACCGGTCCTAGACTGCTGTAACCCACCTGAGCTGCTGAGAGACTGGGACGACTTGGACTCCGCGATCAGCGTCAGGAGGTTGGCTGCGGCTACCCAGCCTTCTGTGCTGCTACGGAGGTTTTTCACGAACCTATGATTGGAGTCCAAGTTTAGCTTCAGCCAACAGGTCACCATTTAATAAGTCCCTATGATCCGCTGTAATCAGTAGACAGCTACTCAAAATAACACTTATTTGACAGATTAGAGACAGATAGATAGTTTACCATTGGTCGTCCTCTCCTTCTTTAATGAGCTGAACCGTGTCGCCGCTTTTGACGGACAGTTCTTGAGGCCCTGTCTTTTCACAATCCGCTACCACTGTATACTTTCCTGGAGCCTGGAGGGGTCATAGGTCATTAGTTAGGGGGGGTGGGGGGGGGGGTCAAATTAGTAATTTTCAAATGACAACCGGAATATATTTATTATATCCTGTTGATGGATCATGCTCTACTGTTGAACTGATTCTTCCTGGCCACCAGGTGGTGCTGCACATTACAGTGAAGGACAGTTGGAACGATTGTGTCAGTATACACAGATATGAATGTACTGTATATGCATACGCATTAAGAGATTTTAAACCCACAGAACAGCAATAGGGCTTTAATGTTATTTTGTGTACAAAGTGTATAAAACAGTGTTTTATTTGACGTTGTGTCTGGGGTTTTATTAGTATCCACTTTATTTTCAAAGAAGCAGGAGGGGAAATTAACATTTATTTCCCCTCCTGCACATTGATTTGTTTTGTATGTGGGACAGACTTACTGTTAGCATGTATGTAATAACAAATAATATAATATATTTCCAAGACTGTCAGTTTGTATATAAATTAAGTGTTTAATTTGGGAAAAATTATTGCAAAATATGGCATATACCTCCTATTAAACATCTCTCCATCATCACACTTACCAGTTTCTTCCCGGCTTCATCCTCGGGGTCAGAGTTCATTGGGTCCTCGCTGCTGGAGTACCCATCATGTTCCTCTGATGCGTCGACGGAGAGGGATGCCTTGCTCCAGCCTGAGGGTGGAGGTGAGGGTGGAGGAGAGAGAGAGAGAGAGAGAGAGAGAGAGAGAGAGAGAGAGAGAGAGAGAGAGAGAGAGGGAGAGAGAGAGAGAATGAGAACATGCGATGAGATCAAGGGTGGATGGAGTGAGAGGGTGACAGGAAAGGTGCAATACACATACACCCTAGATCAGCGGTTTTTAAAGTGTGGGTCGGGCCCATCCCGCGAGAATTCTTTTATAATTTTATTTTAGAATAATTACTCATAATTATTTTTTTATTTATTAAATACATTATTCATTGGTGTTCATAGTTACTTTTATGTTATGTTAGAATGCTTAAAAATAGTATCTATTTAGAGGGGACATTTAAAAACCACTGCTCTCCATGTACAGACAAAGGAGGTGACTGTGAAACACACACACACACACACACACACACACACACACACAACACACACTATACTGCAAAGGGGAACCCAAATCCCAAGCCACGACTAGGCTTGTCTCGAGAGAGCGAGAGGGGACACACTCTAGAATCTGAACAAAGAGTTAGAAGAACTCCACACAACCAAAAACTGGGCCTGCGGGCCTCTTTCGGGTTAGCAAGAATGTGCTGGTGTCCGTTAATTCGGTGGTTCTCAAAGTGAAAAAAAGACAGCCTCATGTCAGCATGGTTACTTAGCTTATGCATTTTTCATGTGTATGCCAACTGGATGTCGCGGGGGTTGGGGTCATGGGTCAGAATGTTTGAGAACTACAGTAATGTGATAAATCACCAAGAAGAAACAAGAAGGCTCGCTCTAGTAGGGCCAACTGAATCATGCAGCTCTGTCTCAAGGCTGCAGTGATTCTGGACACATTTAAAGTAGTAGGTAAAAGTAAACCTGTCTGTTAACTTTCACCTTACAAAGCAAACCAAAAACACACTGTGGCAAGTCAAGAGCTCACATTTAGGAGCAGAAATTCATTGAGGTAAGGGTTGACAGGTAAGGGTAGTTTACCTTTACCTGTACTGTGCACCGCAAACCATCCCACCACATCACCTCCCCCCCACCCCACTCCCAACCACAGCACACACCCACAGTGGTATAAAACCTTCTATGTACCTCGCCTCTTGCTTTGTAACAGACTAGAGGTGCTCATCCATTTGACTTTGCTCAGAGTCACGTGGGGTCCGTGCTCTAGATAAGAGAGAAACCACTCAGCAAAACTGGGAATCAGCCCCTCGGTGGGGAGGGGAGGGGGGGGGGGGTATGGCATGGCATGGGTCCAAAAAGAACTAAACTCAAATACTGGATTGAATTATTTTTATGTTAATTTAAAGACTAAATTAAAGCTAAACAAAAACTAGAATAAACACACAAAATAATAAACATTGAATTGAAAATATTGAATACAAATAAACCTCTCTCTTTCTCCCACACACACACACACAATTCAGTAACGGCAACTGTGAGATGATGTCATAACAGCACACAATAAAGGACTGGAATCTACACACTGAAACCACGTGATTGCAAGAGATGAACTACATTGAACTGGCTGAAGGTGGGATGGCAAATGGAGAATGGTCTCGTGGGATGGGGTGACGGTCACTTGAGAGGGTTTCAATGTCTTCTATGATGTGGTGGTGGTTGGGGGGGGCGGGGGGCAGTATACCTCTGAAGCCAAACGGTGTGGGGTCACTCTTGACCGAGTGCCGTTTTGGATTGTGTTCCGGGCTCAGCGCTGAGCCTGGCCACAGGCCAAGAAAACAGGGAAGACAGCGATAAAGAAAGAGGGAAACAGTATAAGACAGTAAAAGAAAGAAGGATATTTAATGAGAAAGATATTTTAAAGGCCCCATATCATTTTCATTTACATTGTCCTTTTGGACCGACATTTAGTCCCTTTTACTTTCCAATATGCCCTAACTTGATCTATCTGACTGGGCATGGGAGGATAGGTCAGAGATGATTGGTTACAATCCAGAAATGATGTCATACCGGGGCCCAATTCTGACTGGCTTGTTGGTGCTAAATGACAGATATTAAAATTAAACCGACATTTGAAATTGAATTCTATGATAGTGGAGCTAACTAAATACAATGCTTTTATGGCTATACTTTTGGCCTGCCTAGCAAACAGGACACCAAAACGAATCAACTATGAAGACAGTATTAGCCTGCTGGGCTATGTTGCAAGACATGCAAAGCCCCTGTTAACATTTTGTCAATCGTGCCAGTGAGACCAATCGTAATTTTGTCTGCTAGCTGAAGTTAAAGTGGTGTACCTGATGGGCATAGCATGACCATAGGGAATGTTAGACTTTTACCAACAGGGGACACAGTGTCTGGAAGACAGAGACAGGGAACAGTAATTGTATTGCAACTTTCAAGATTTCAATTATTTTATATCCTTTAGACAGCTGTATGCTTCAATTAAGGCCTAAAATTACAATTCTTTTTCATTAATTCATTTATTTATTAGATCATTTTTATTTGTTATTAAATGTGTATATGTATCCCATAATATTTATTTCCTTAAATTTGTGTATACATTAATTTCCATTTGTAAGTTCTAGATTTATTTTTTTAATGATCTCTGTTCCGTGTCTATTTTTTCTCCATTTTGGTCGGGTCCGTTAGTAAGAAAGTTGGTGCTGGTACAAGGTGCTGCTAATCCAATAAGCGTCTACATTTCTGCCGTCGGCTAACGTTACCTTTCTGACTCTTGAGATTGCTGAAGCCCTGTAAAGTAAAGCGCTTTTTAGCCACCGCGGACCTGTCGGCGGTGGGACTCGTCACAGGCTCGTCTGGAACGACGGACGGAGGCGGAGAGAATGCGGTGGAGAATAGGGTGGAGAGTTACAGGCAAAAGATAAGAATAAAAAGAGAGAGGGGAAGGCAGCGAGGGAAAGACCATGATAGAGAGACGGACCCCCAGGGTTGATGTGTCATGCAAACAATGTGAAGGAGAAAGATAAAGTTCAAATTAGCAACAGAAATCACAGGTAAAGCCTGTCAGAGAACATCTATATAAGAAGTTAAGGGGTAGTGTGCCTCTGTTGGCCAGAGGGGGCAGAGTGGAGCACACAACAAGAGGACGTGTGCATGTACTATATGTGCATGTGGTTGCGTGGAAACAATACGACATTACCGTTTGCTAAATTAGCTGCTTAAATGAGGTATTTCACAGGATTTGAGGCAAAACACTGGTTACATGAGCATTTGGATAAAATGGACTACAGCCAGGGCTAAATTTAAACACCACTAACTAATCCTAGTTCAAAACTTTCCACAGCCATTTCACTCTTAAAGAATCACCTTTTACGCCCATTGTTGGCCTTTACGTTTCTGCCAACGGCTAAGCTAAAGATGTAATTAACAAATCACTGTAAAGTTTTGACTATTGACTTGTAAAAAAAAGATAATTACCTAGTCACCTTTGAGTTTTGGCTACCGCCTAATTCTAAAAGATAACTAATCACCTTTGTATTTGGGGGAAGAGGAGGAGGACGAGGAGTTAGCCTCCGAGGTCACGCTTGGCTCCGCCTTCTTCTCTTCCTGCTTCTTCTGGTTTTTCTGAGAGCTGTTCCGGAACGGACTGGCGATGGAAACGAGAGAAGAAACAAGGAGGGGGAAAAACAAGTGTCAGGGAGTATTTGTGCATGTTTGTGAGTTTGTAGACGTAAATCTGTGCATTATTGCGTGTGTGTGACATCAACCTGAGGGAGTTGGAGCTGTTGTTGCTGGTGGAACTGGGAGATATAGAGTCTGAGCTCTTCTGTTGACTGGCTTCTGAAACGCACAGAGGGAGTTAGGCAGGAAGGACGGAGACCGTGCACCTGTGTGTGTGTGTGCGCGCGCATGGTACCTCGGCAGGCTCTGAGCTGTTCCGTCAAGACTTTACGGATCTCACTGACCCACAGGGATTTGATGTCGGGTGTCGGAGCCTGGACAGGACAGAGGACATGTCAGCCTTCTGAGACTCACTCGACACACAAACTGTCTGCACTGTCAATCAAGTGCCTCTGCCCTCAGAACTGTGGCGCTCAAATCCTTTCCTCGTGTTGAATAAAACACTAATTCTGCTCAGGTATTATGCACTTATACACTCCATATGGAAACACCCCCGCCCAAAATGGGATATCGTTTAAAAATCCTTCTTTCTACACTTTGCAGTTAGCAATTATTGAGTGATAACTTTAGATTATTGTAAATATTAACTCCCTAACCCTAACCCTGAGGAGCAAATGATACTGTTCAAATTCAGAGGTGAAGTAACCCAATGCTGTTAACAGATGTAGGCTACTAATTGTAAGTCGCTTTGGATAAAAGCGTCTGCTAAATGCTTAAATGTAAATGTTACATAAATACTAAATAATGGAATGCTACCAGGTCTTCCACACTATGTCTTTAACTGTCCTGCTGTCTCAGTGGGCCCACCCACCTGAACGATGAAGACCTCCTCTCTAGAGTTACACCAGATCTCAAACTTCTTGTTGTCTCCTTTGGCGTTCTCCGTGAAGCCCACTGCACTCATCTGGGGAGCACACGAGGGTTAGATAGGCTGTTTGCACTGGGCTTCATCTGTGACACACTGGAGGAGCTCATTTCAAAACACATAACAATAACATTTAAATTAAAATGTCCAAACTGCCATCAGTTCATTTAAAAACAAGACATATCGCCCCCCCCTCCCTCCAGTGACAGCTGTTCTTTTGAGCCTCCCGCGCCTTACATTGAGGGAGTGCTTGAAGCTGTAGGAGGGCGCCTTCTCGTAGCCCTCCCCGTTCTCCTCCCTCCTCTTGCAGAAGAGCAAGGCCTTCTCGTGGAGGAACAGGTGCCTCTGCATGGGCTTGAACCGGGCCAGGTCCTTGACCTTGGCGTGACCTTTCTTGTGCTCCGTCCACACGCTGAAGGAGCCCTGCATCAGCAGACGCCCCAGCTCGGAGAGGTTTCCCTGGGGGAGGGGGGGGAGGTTACCGGGCACTGAGCCACACACGTTTTGAAAAGGGATGTCGATGTGCATGTACTGGATTTCCTCTGACCTCGTATCCCGTGATAGCGATGAGGTGCATGGAGTCGTTTACCGCCTTTAGGATCCCCAGTATGGAGGACAGTGCCTCCTGTAGGTCTTCACTGCCATCGCAGCCTCTACTGTACTTCAATAACTCCTGAAGATACGGAATAGTATACACACTGGAGGGTAAGCTCTCCCATGCTCTCTGTTGCACAAATGTCTCTCTGCCTGCAGCAATGCATTCTGGAATCTGCAGTTTCTAATCCGCAGATTCAGTACAACTGAGATATATTTATAATAATTTGTTACATTTCCATGTGATTTAATATGATCTGTTCACATAGACTATTAATTATACTCATTTTTTGTTTATATATAT
>JAODLI010001027.1:0-11572 GCA_027575585.1 Percopsis omiscomaycus | reverse complement strand
TGTGTGTGTGTGTGTGTGTGTGTGTGTGTGTGTGTGTGTGTGTGTGTGTGTGTGTGTGTGTGTGTGTGTAACATAACCTACATCCACTCTCACATCTGCCCTTCACATCTTTACAAGGGCAAAAAATTCCACATTTTAAAAAGGTACAAGAATGGTCATTAAGACCATTCAAATGATGAGGAGAGGAGATGGACGAGCTATATTCCTCTACACACAATGTGTTTCCTCCTGTACAGACACAAAGAAGCCAGCGTGTCCCAGGCCATATGCTCCTGCTAGTCTGCGTACACACACAGACAAACCAGAGGGGGTGATGCGATCCTATTTGATCCCACTGTACTTTATTCAATATGTTATGAGGGAGCAGAGAGGGGAGAGAGTGAGAAAGAGCACTATCCATTTTCGAATGAGATTAAGCAGAGCCGTGTAGCAATGGAAGCTCAGACCGAGCCCTGATCTGGGGACTCATTAAAGACTCTTATTAAAAGTTAAGGGAGCCCTAAACCTTACAGTAAGAGAGAGAGAGAGAGAGAGAGAGAGGACTGCACAAGGACGGGGGTGATGCGTGTGGCAGAGGAGGGATTGGGTTTAAGTCCGTCTTTCTTTCTTTCCTTCCCCTCCTCCCTTGTCTTCTATTTTCACCCCCAGAGCACGGCTTCTCTCTCTCTGTGTGACACTTATCTCCGCTGACTCCTTGCTCTCCAACCGGGTCAGCTAAATACAGTCTGAGGTTTTAGCCTAATTTGTGACAGCTTCAGAAGAAACACTGTATGCAATCTCTCTCTCACACACACACACACACACAAATATATGTATATATATAAAGATTCCTGAATACGCACACGCACACACACACACACATATTGTATATATAAAGATTCCTAAATACACACACACACACACACACACACGTACTGTATATATAAAGATTTCTGAACACACACACACACGCACCCCCGTATCAATCCATATTTCCCGCTTTGCGAGGCGGAGTATCCCACAATGCCGTGTGGCTGGCGGTGCGGTGTACCCTATCCCCCAGGGAGAACAGGGAGGCGGTGCTGTACCACCTGCTTATCGATCAGTTAAAAGGCGAGCCATGCTCCAGGTAAACATCTGACACCAGGGGGGGGTGTTCACATAGATCCCCCCCCCCGTATTCCCCTCTGTCCCGGCCGCTCTTAATACCTGGAACCCTGGGGATGGCGATCGAACACACAGGCCGTGTATAGATGTGTGCGTATGTGTGTGTGTGTGTGTGTGTGTGTGTGTGTGTCTCTCTCTCTCTATCTCGCCCTTTTGCTGCTACCCATCATCAGCTCTTTGTCCTTCAAACCAGAGTGGGCAGCAAGCATAATGGAAACCATGGCAACGAGGCAGAGAACAGGCAGGTACTGCTGTGGCTGAGTGGAGGCTGGATGGATGGATGGATGGAGGGGTAAAAGAGGAAGAGGGCATGAGCGGGAGAATGTTATGAAAGGTGTGTGGGTGAAGGACAGTTCTTTTTTTTCCCTCGACGTTACGACCCCCTCCCTCCCTTCCACGCATGTGTGAATAATACAACGCCCCCACACTCACACACACACAGTTACTTGAATACTGGTAGAACTTAATTGAAGTATATGTGGGACTTCATAATCTGAATTGGAGCAGTAAAATGCGTATGAGGACTTTTCCTTTACTGTTTCAAAGTCTAAGACATCAGTTAGCTGCAACAGTTCGCCCATAATATTAAGATCACCGCAATGGCGAGAACAGATTTTCTTCTCTCAGTACAACTAAGCTGTTGCTATAGGATGCCTAATAAACGTTGTTTGGCAAACCTTAACGTGTATTAGCTGCTGTTCATATTCTCAAATGTTAGGCTGGACTCCCCTGGCAAGTAAACTGGAATTATAATGTCAACTTTTAAACAAGTGTCTTGGAAACAAATGCTGCAGGATTAACAGGAAATTATTCAAATTTATTCATGACATAATCCCTCATCATCTCCCTGCTCACTTGGTGTAAATAGCTGTGAGCAGGTGTGTGCAGACATTGTCACATACACACACACACACAAAGGCATATAAGGTTGTAGTCCCATTATGAGTCTATACAGCATTTATTACTCTTTATTACAGCAACAGACATGACTGCATGATGTTTCTTGAATAATATTTACCTTATCTTTTAATGTGTAAGTTCAATTTCTGTACGGACTTCCAACCGTAATACTATTATTTACATCTATGCTAATAGCATTACGACCGCAAATCCCCACACACGCTGTTGTGTTTGAAAAATAAACTGGAATATAGAAACATATGTAACATTTGAGGCATGCCCTGTTTTTTTTCCTGTAGCTAGAATATGAATTTATAATCAAAAAACAGCATTAAAGCCAGAAGGCTTCGCCTGTGAGTGAGTGACCAACCAGGTGTGACACAGTTCAAAGAATCTGGCTGACATTGACAAGCGGCATGTTGATCTGATCTAATCTCTCTCTCTCTGTTTCACACATTCTCCTGCAGTGCTGGATCACAGCGGGGCGAGGAAGAATATAATGCCCGGCTGCACCAGTGCTCACACAGCAGGCCAGAGACATTCTGTTGTGTTCGACTTGTTCCTAATCTGGGGCACCGCCGGCCAAAATTACATAAATACATTATTTTTGCTGTAGTTTAAGGGTTAGTTTGGAATTTTGTAATGACTATTCCTATTTTCAACGCATCTGTGATGTTGTCAGTTAAAATTAAAAGGGGCAATATGCATTGAGGAGGGGGCAGAGTGGAGAAAAGATGGGTATCCATAACACATACATTATGCCCACGCAGCGCCAGGGAGGTTCCCACAATGACACCTGTGCCTGGGAGGATTCCATGTGTTTGATTGATCATGTTTCTTATTTTATTTTACGTTATGGCCTTTTTATCCAAGTTTTTGTGTTCATTCTATGTCTATTTTCCTTGTGAAGCACTCAGTGCATGCAATTTATTATCTCTAAAGCACTTTGAGCTGCAATTCTTGTAAGTAATCTTTCGGACACATTGTTCATATTTATCTCCTTGTTG
The DNA here is from genome assembly GCA_027575585.1 of Percopsis omiscomaycus. Classification (NCBI taxonomy): domain Eukaryota; kingdom Metazoa; phylum Chordata; class Actinopteri; order Percopsiformes; family Percopsidae; genus Percopsis; species Percopsis omiscomaycus. The sequence goes on along the minus strand of JAODLI010001027.1, from coordinate 8,519 downwards.
GCACCATACATTTCCTATTCTATTTCTTTAGATGTATTGATTCCAGTGATTCCAGTGCGAGGGATAGAACTGATGCAGTCAAACAAGGGACAGCGTTTCCATCCTAATCTCTAATAGCATCACAGCAGCCGGCCTATAAAAGCTCAGCCATGCAGCTCAGCCATAAACAAATACTGTACACAGATAAAGGTGATAAGGGAGGCAGGACGACATGTGGAGCCATTAAAGCGGGACTGTGTGTTGAAGGAAAATTACCAGCTAACCTTCATGACCTATAATCAAAGCCTACCATTAATATGTTTTAACCTTTTCAACTAAAACATGCCCCTGAAGACAGGGGCAAAGACAGCTTGAAAATGGCACATTCACTATCTAGAAATGACAGACTTTGTCATGACTATTGAAGATTGCTACGGGTTCCTGTGGTTCATTTTGGTGGATAAACACAATGTTTGCTAAAGGCTATTTGGCTGCCCAAGGATTCCCCTTATCCACACTATCCACTGCAAGCCTCTCCCCAATAGCACTCATTACACTTTCATTTATACTGGTGCTCTGCTGAGAAAGGTTATAAATGAAACGATTGCTAGTGTAGAGCCGAGAGGTACTTGTTAATTTTTACAAGAGAAGCCTAGACTGTTACTGGGATGGGACTGCAGTTGGAACTGCAGTCTGGCAGCCAGTGCAAAAGGTTGAAGCCAACTGTAAAATAATTACATTAGAGGTGTACGTACAATGATTCTGTTCCAATCCAAAAAGCTCTAGACCGGATCTATCTGCATTATTCCCTGCACTGCAACATTTAAATCCTGTTCATTTATATCAATAGCTTCCAAATAAAATCTATGTGCCCTTTCCTAGTCCCAGGCTAGTGGGAATGCTTTTTGGTTCCATTAACTCGTCCAATTGCTTTAAAACATCCCAAATCGATTCCGCAGACATAACCTCGGAGATTTGCATGTATGTGCATGTGTGAGACAGCATCTTTAATTGCCCAGGTAACGCAGCCAGATGCTCCATCACTATGGCGATGGCAGTGATTAAAAGCAGTAAAATATTCCTTTCAATCAGACACCCACAAGCCACATGTATAATTAATGCACAGGGGAAGGACAGGCAAACTTTCACCACACACACAAATCCCTCCATCACTTAATTCCCTATACATGTAGCAGCCAGCTGCCCTGTGTGTGTGCACGTGAGTGAGTGCGGTTGTGTGTGTGTGCATTTCAGAGGCGAAACCTAGAAATGGAATTTGTGGATGAGCCACTTGGAGTGCTCCTCCTGTGGGAGGTCAGGGGGCAGGCAGACTGTATGCTGGGATATTATTCTGCCTCCTACACAGCAGATGTGTTCTATTCCTCTCTCCCTAGCCCCAGGTCTCTCTGGGAGTGTTTTGGCTGGGGGAAACCGCATCTAGAGGCACCGTGTTGTGCACGCTCCTTTGTGTGTGTCTGTGTGTGTGTGTGCGTGTGTGTGTGCAAGGCTCTCCTCCTCCTACTGTGATTTGGTACCTCCTGCAAGCATAAGCTGATGTGGGTGGTGGATACAAACAATAAGCCAAATAAAATGGACTTGCATATATTGCTATATGACAATAAAATCTATGACATTAAGCGAAACCTTCAAATGGGGAATTTGTAAAACTACTCAAAATGAAGATTCTTCATTTCTTCTTCAAAATATCTCCAGTGTTTCTCTCCGTAATCACAAGAATCCCCCATTTTGATTAATCTCCTCTCTTCCGTCTATCCCGGGCTTTAGCTTGATTAAGCATTCCATGTCACAGCATTGTTTAGGATTCACCGGCTACCTACAATTAGGCAGAGCCAGGTGTTGACTGGGTCACGCTCATCACAATTACCTGGTGGAGTGTGGCATCTGTTAAAGCTCATATCCCAATTTCTCAGAGTGGAAGGGGACAACATTTCTATCTCCATTAGAAATAAACGGCACTGGGAAAGCACAGAAAGCACGCACACACACACACACACACACAGAAACACATCTGAGGAGCAGGCACATTAGGCTACGGAAGTGTATTCTTTCGAAGAATTACGAGATCTTTTCTTGAAATAACGAGATTGTTAAATCATAATTACGACATGTTTTCTCAGAATTACAAGATATTTTCTCAGAATTTCGAGATTGCTAAATCATAATTACAAGAAACGGGCAGATTATTTTACTTCCAAATGAATGCAATACATTTCCGTACTAGGCTGTCATTAATAAATGAAAGTCATGACCTAAACCGTTTCATTAATTAACATTAAGATTAGATCAACCATGATCTACATTTCCTTCAATGAAGTTTAAGTTGAAACATTCTATGTAAGAGTGGGCCTCATATTTGACAGTCTATGGTGTGAACATTTGACAGATATAAGAGCACTGTGCTGAAGTACCAATCTACTGGCTTGTTTGATTTGACAAGAACTACTTTGATAGTCACGTCGGTCTCTGCAGCGTTCCGAACTACATTTTATTAATCACGTGCCAGGGGTTTCCCCCAAGAGTCTGTTATACACACACACACCCACACATACAGTACGTACATACTGTACACGTCTCCTAAGCTAAGGAAATTGCCTGCATCTCCATTCATCGCACAGTGTGTCTAATTGGCTAGTGAGAAAGCGGGCCCAGCTTGATGTTCTTATGCAATCTTGCACAGGATAATGAGTTTTCTCTCTTCTCCACCCCAGAGACCAAACACACACACTCCTTACAATATTGTGTTTGACTCCTCTCTTTTGTACATTCACACCAATATTACTTCACAATTTATTCTTCACAGAAGAAATGCTACAGTATGTAACCTGATATTGTAAAGAAAACTGCCACAAAAGACATTTCCCTCTCCAGACAATTTATTTTGAGGTTGTCACTTTCAAAGCAGAGCAATCTGCTGATATGCTTGTATGCAGAAAATATTCCCTTTGGCTTCTCTTTGCATAGATGTATACTGAAATGCTTTCACTCTAAATCTGATGACTGAAGGCATTTTTTGCTGGTTAAATAAAGCACAATACTTTTAATTCTGATGTAATATGCTGTCACACAGAAGGCACTACATGTCAGTCAATGTAGCAAATCACTACAAAACTACTAGAATAGGTTAATCACAATGAAAGACTCGGTTTCAGAAAATCTAGCATTCTGCGTCAGTTCTGGCAGGCCACGTAGTCAAGCGCAGCCATCAGCTGACAGATCAAATCCAAACCCTGCCCATATCAGCTGATCGATTTCTACGCACTCAATTGGCAACTCTAAAACAGGGCGCCTTACTTAAATGCTGCGTCAATCTGCCCGTTTAGCTGCTGGTTACGGTCAGTGGTTTGCTAGCATATGGCAAAACGAAATCCCATTGCGGTAGCTTGAATTCTGTGGGGTAAACGCTGGTCTAGAAACAATTATATTCTTTGTGATAATGAGGCAACCGTCAATATTATAAGGGGCTACTCAATACCCTTAAACAGATTCGTTAGACTTGGCCATCAGTTATGGATAACTTCAAATTCGGCTGCTTACGCAGTTAATTCGGCTCATTTGGATCCTCTGCTGGCTCTTGGATTAGCAGGAAGAGCCAGGGAGGATGGCCTGGTATGTTCTGTTGGGGGATTTCGAGATGCTCTCCCAGTCTAGGTAACTGGGAGATGTCCCCAGAAGCTGCTGCTGTTCCCCGTCTTAACTTTTCATGAAGCCATGGAAAAGACAGAACTTAGAACATACCGCCAAATGTAAATTATAAAACATGCTAGTAAAAATCTGACTGAAAGATTTTGTCTGTGGTATTTTTACTTAAGTAGCCTAGTCCTGACTGAAATATTGTAATAGTAGGCTATGCTACAATTTATTTGGTGAGCATAGGAAAAAGATCTGTGTACATAATACATTTGTGTATTATGCATAAATGTATTATTATGTGCTTTTACGATATGTTTGTGGCTACATCTTGTGATTACAGTGTTCGATAAGCCATGGTCAAAGGTCCAAGAGTCCATGACATTAACATTCCCAATGCATTACAGTGCCTTAAAGCCAATCATTTCCCAGCATAACATATACCGTCAATTCTTTGGGGCCACTATAACGACCTCTTTCTTTGAGAATTTACGGCAATACAGACTATTCTTTTCAAGCTACTACCTAAACCAGGTGAGTTTTCTTACAATAAAAAAAAAAGAAAGCTTCCGTTTGGAATCCTGTAACTAACCTAGTGACCTATGTAATTGCAGTGCACAATGCAACAGCACTTCTAAAATATAGTTCTCCAACCACCCCCTATCTGGTAATATGACTGCCATAAAAGTAGTCATTACTTGCTGTACTTTGTTGGGAAACAAAGTGTGTGTTGAAACATCGTATTACAGTAAGGTACAAGTCTGAGAATAAAACATGTCCCCTAGTAGTACCTTTTATTGAGGCAGGCCACTCTGCGCCCCCTCTTCATTATGTGGGCATCAAGTAAGTACAGCGAAGAACCACTCTGAAGAAGGGAGGCGGCCTGGATTTATAGGCTTGGCACACCAGGTCTTACTACCGAATTTGATTTAAGGCCATTTTTGCAATTGCCCACAAAAGCCTGTCCTATTTATATAATTAATGCAGTTAAACTAATGGATGTACTCTATTTCCATTAAATATGTAAACATTGTGAATCTTTGCTCTGCGATGTACTCGTCTTTACGCCACACCCTTGGTGACTGGGCACACCTGTTTTAAATGGCCTAATTCTTGTGCGTTTGATGAGCTGACCGTGACGAAGGCAGCATGAAATAAAAACACGATTGCATTAGTGCTCCAGTGTGTACCGATTCTCCTGCTTCAGAATGTACTACAATTCTACAGTTTGCATCTCAACACCACAGGCTTGCGGTTACTTCAGCGATCTCCCACATGTCCTCGGGCTCACACACACAAAGTGCTTACTCTTGTCCATTTTGATAAATAATGCACATACTAATGTACCAATATATGGATGCTTTACTAATTAATTCAGCGCGCTTCCATTCGAGGTCACCTAATTGTCTACATGTTAATATGCTGTCTTTGTAGTCACTAGCCGCCCCAAAACATTCTCTGAATACACTAAAACACACAGACACAGTCAGCAGCATATTGCAGCAGAGGAGGCAATTAAGAAGCAAACAGAGAAGACAAATGATCGTCAACAGTGGCAAAGATTGGTTAACCCTGCCAGGTAGTTAACCCATCTACCAAAGGCTTCGTCAGCCTGCCGGTCAGCAGCTCGAGGCAACAGGAGGATCAAAAACCCCTGCCAGCCAGGGCTGGAGACCCTGTGGCGGTGTCTGTTGCTCATCGGCGGGGAGAGGCGCAGGGACTGAGCTGGCTAGCGTAGCTGCAGACTGGACCGGTGCTGGGTCGACGGCTGACACCGGGGCAGGGGTGTGCTGGGCTAGGAGAGCTGTGGCCAGTCCCTCGGGGAGTGTGCCGGGGCTCCGGGGAACAGGCAGAGGTCTGAGCGCTTCTTCCCCGCGCTGGTCCAGCAGCGCGTGGACACTCTTGAAGAAGACGGCGCGAGGGTCTGTTGCTGGGAGAGCGGGGCAGGCACAGCTCTGCCTCAACTCCAGAGCCTAGAAGGAGAGACCAAGGGCCAGGGGACAGAGGAGAGGGAGGAAGACACACACAAGGTAGATGGAGGTCTGACGGCCAGGCACACAGGGAAAACAAAGTGACATTTCTCCACAGAAATACGAATACAAGCAGGAAAGTAAAGTAAAGAGGAAGGTAGGCTGCCATGTGCTTAATCAACCCCACACAGTGAGGTAAGTGACGCATCGTGCAGGCGAGCGTTCGCATTTCCTCGCAGTTCCCCTACTTCACAGCCCTTACAACTAGTAGAGCAAACCGCTTACACCGGCTGCCACTTACGAACACCCAATCTGAGTGCGTTCTCTCTCCCTCTCCCACCTCATCAACCTTCCACTCCAAATCCTTTCCAAGACTCAGGAACACATACATGGTCGCGCTCACTTGGCCCTCCCACTTAGAAAGCCCTCTCCCTCACACCGCCAGTGGAGTTGTGTGCTTTAAGGAGGCTGAGTACACTAGTGAAGCCATAGTCGCCGGGGGAATAAAAGAGCCAGTGGAGGAGTAGCAGTGGTGCCGTCGCCCCGATCGGATGTAATACGTGCAACTGCACGTGACATTCCCAGGCTGTTGATTCTAGTACTGTTCATACATACAGTACTGTATAAAGCTATGCTGCAACCAAACATTCAATAGGCAAATTAGCAATATAGCACGTGATGTGAGGGGATGGATGATGCATTAAGGTTTAGAGCTTCTTTTTGTCTCGCAACACCCAGGTCAGTAGTATTATGCCTGCTTAGAAGACTATTTTAATCCTAGATGTATAAGATCTCTCTTCCTTGATGGGTGCCCTCACACACACACACACACACACACACACACACACACACACACACCTGATGGACTATTAGAGGTTTACCCATCTGTTCGTCTCTCCTGCTTGGAGCATCTGACGGCCGGGGCGGCGTTCTGTTAACAGCTCAACTCACAGTCAAGGTTAAATACGCTGCCGTTTAATGCGCAACAACCTTCCATATTTACTCCGCTAGGTCTCATTTTGTGTATTTTCAAACCTGCACGCACGCACGCACACACAACCGTGCGGCGGTCTGATTCTAAATGCTAACACTTTCCATTGAAGATGTTATTTTGCCCAGGTGCTGCTTTTCTTCCAGCTTTAAGATACCATTGATTGTTTCACAACAGTGGGAGCTGGCACAGCATGCAGCTGGGGAGATCCAGCTGAGGCGGTGGGGGCCGTTCTCTTTCAGGTAGTCATCCAAAACCCTCCAAGATATAGAAGCGGGCAGCGAGGCACCCCCCACCCCCCCCACCCCCCACGTGGTTCCTTCCTCGGCCCTCGCTCCCCCACAGTGTCTGCCGGTAGGTTTGTATTCAAAGTCTCCATACACACCATTAGGTTCTTTCCCTACAGCTTGCAGAGCTGCAGACAGACTAACGCAAAAATACATGGGCCTATGTCTTCCGGCATGTTTTCTTCATCATCATCCACATCACCACCACGCAACAACCACCGCTCAGTACCTCAGAGCTGTGTGAATGTGCGTTACTCTATGGAAGTGAATATGCACATTAATGAAATATATGCTTGGTTAACTTTCCATTAGGGTTTTGAATACTGGAATTAGTCCATTGTGTGGGTGGGGCTGATGCTATGGGGAGCGTGAATGTCTGTGGGTGTGTATGGGCGTGTCAGCACCTGTGGTAGGAGGCGGTCCAACTGTGCAACTCTATTCCGGTGTGAAGGGTGTGTGGACAGCCACTCCGGAACGACAGGCTCTCCGCTCAGCCGGTCGGTGAGTTCCATTTGCTGCCAAAACACGGGACCTGCTCGCACATCTGCGCATGCCTGGGAAGGACACACCCGTACACACACACACACCAAAACATGCACAGTGTGTGAATCCTCCTCCTTAAGCACAAGTGAACAAACTGGACTTGCTAATTTTATCTTCATATTTTTGTTTGACCACAGTGCCACCTAGTGCCCCGCGGACAGATTACAGGGCTCGAGATTCTCTCCGCGAGGCACTCAGAAATGGAACATTAGCATGCTAATTACCATACGAACACACTCACACATCAAACATTAGCCCCGGGAGCAATATGAATCCATTGTGACATTGTGTGGCATTGTGACAATATGTAACATAATGATGTGTACCTTGGCAGCCAACTGTAATCCAACCAGGTCTGCTTCGGCTTCTAGCTTCCTGCTGTATGGGCGGCTGAACATCAGCTGCAGAGAGAGAAGTGGATTGTGCCTTTAGTATGGCACAAAAGGCTTTTACCAACTTCCTTTGAATTTCGCTTGGGGTGTACAGTATATGCACATGCCAATGCGTTTCCTGTCTACTTCCAGTCTACACTGATGCCATAGCAGCTTATGATACATTGACATCTTACTAGTGGCTACAAAAAGGATAGCGTGTTGACAGAATGATAATACAGGTTTCAGGTGTGGTGTAGTGTGGTCGTGATTTCAGTTCAGTTTTATTTGAATTAGATCGGAATGTAAGCTGAGCATTATCCCTCTGTATAAAGCCCCTTCAGTTCTCTGGTGAAAGTAGTTCCTCTCAACTTCTCAAAGGATTTTGTGGCAGTTGAAGACAAAATGCTTATTCTGCCAAGTTGTTATTATTATTATACATTATAATGATATATTATTATTATTATGCATGTTCACACTTACTATTGATAAGCTGCCTTTACACACTACCACGTTAATGCCATCTATTTCTTAATTCATCAACAGGAAGGTGTCTTTACCTGGGTCAGTTTACCCTGTATCCAGTGTCCCAGCAGGGCCAGGCTGTCCCGGGGACACACAGCCCAGATAGCTGTCAACAGGATGAGGGACAGGAGGTCCACCACGTGAGACAGACTGGCCTGCTCCGCCTGGGGGAGGCCAGGAGAAGATATATATATATATATATATA
>JAODLI010001026.1:0-11572 GCA_027575585.1 Percopsis omiscomaycus | reverse complement strand
TTTTTTTTTTTTCTCTCTCTCTCTCTCTCTCTCTCTCTCTCTCTCTCTCTCTCTCTCTCTCTCTCTCTCTCTCTCTCAGCTACCCCTACAGTGAAGACTACACTAAGCCCACCCAGTATATGAACACCCGCTGCCCCTCCTGGTGCGATCGTATCCTCATGTCACATGCCGCCCAGGAGATCATCCACAGAGTCAGTCAATGCCAACGTTGCTATTCTGAAATATCACCATTTAATTACTATAATTGTTTTTCCAGAAAATATTTATCTAAAAATCGATTTTAAAATGTATTTTCTCAGAGTGAAGACAATGATAGCTGCGTGGTCTACGACACCCTGGGTCCTAGCGTCTGTATGGGAGACCACAAGGTACTGTAGAATAATATGATGATATAATAGGCAAGTGGTGTAGTCCAACTAACGTTACCCATGGGCATTAAATGCATCTACATTTCATGTCTTCCTCCTATAGCCTGTCTTCCTGTTCTTCACACTGAAGACGAACTGACAGAGATCCTCTGAATGGTAGGAAGAGTGCATGCCAATTATTGCACCGTATCTTATTAAGTGTGTTAGTGTGACATTACGTAGGCTAGGTGTGTGTTCGTCTGAATATGTGGGTGTGCTTTGTGTATGTGTGTGTTATACTCAGTCGTGGTGTGTGATTATTATGTGGAGGTCACAGACACTCTAGTCTAGTCCCCAGAGTGCCATAACCCAGGCCAGTCTGGTGGCCTGGGAATATGAACCAAGATGAAGCACCTCCGGGACGTATCCGTTCCTTTGTGCGTAAGGTAGTTGGAGCAGTGGTGATCAGCACTTTCCCCACTGATCTATGTGGATTGAATCCTCTCCGCTGGCACCACGGCTACACCAAGTGCAATGCTGGCCCGCTCTTCATTCATTACCAGATGGACGGTTGGCCAGAGACACACATACATTGTTCCGGCAAGAGTATTGGCATTTTTATGGCCGTGAGTTTGTTTTGCAGCTGTTGAAATAGCTTTTTAAAGGATAGGCCACCTTTTCATGAGGATTCCTCATTGGAGAGACATAGAATGATGACATCGGTGTATTAGAGGGACTTGGAGCTGTCCGGGAGTTTTACAGTTCAACAAGGTTTCCCTGCACCTTTAAAAAAAATTAATAATCATTTAAAAAATGATTCAATTCTTTGTGGGATATCACTGAAAAATTGTTCGGCAATTATCAAGCCAGCAATTTTCCATTTGCAAAAGAGCCATTTGTGTCAAAATAGCTGCATGTTGTCAAAAGCCTATTATTATTTTCCATTTTTATAAAAATTGTATTTAATCGTATTTCATAAACTTTAACAGTAATATGTGCATCTAGGCCATAAATAAGTCATTTAACATTTTTATGCAACTGCAACCAAAGGAACTATTATCATTAATATCGGCATTCAGAATAATTTAATCGGGAATATCTTTCAAAATGTGTTTAATGACCCATTGAACACCAAGCTTTACCACAATGAGTGTGTAGCATAGTGTTGAATTGCTTGGGCATTAATAGCGGTAATGCTAATATGACATTGTTGACACATCCAGGCCTGCCTGCACTGCATCCGTGGCAACCCCGGGCCCCTGCAGTACCAGAGGCTACACAGAGACTCACTTCCTACAGCCGGGGGGGTGCTAAGATGACACCCCTTATCCCTGCTGTCTATCATCTAATCTTCTTACAGAATATTGATCGCCAGGCCTGGGGTGACATTAGACAACGTTTTTGAACCTCACCAGCAGGTATGGATTTCTTTCCCCCCCTGACAGACAATTTGCTGGAAGGGCCACCTGGCCGTAGATGTCAACAACATAGCGTGTGTCCCTTGGATCCATTCCTTCAGTTATGGGCCCTAGGACATGAATGTGACCAAATGATGTTCTTCTTGGAACCTGAAACTATCTAAGGTGCCCTTCTTCCCCTCCAGCGAGTGATAGGACAGACTGAAGCAAGCAAGCACGCACCCACACACACAAACACGCACTAGAATACTAACACCAAACCACCAGCTTGTAAATCAGTCCCACTGACGCACATCTATGATTTTATTTTTTATTGTTTTGGCTTTTTCTTTTAGCGATGTTATTTCTATTTTTTTACTTTTTTCTGTGATTACTGTTTATGTCCGATTGTAAGGAAACACAAGGAATGCTGCTGTGCCAGTAGCCCAGCCAACAGAGCCTCACCCAGTTCGCATGAACTTGTATTAATAAGTGACAACACGCTATTTTCACAGCTTAATTTGTGGTAATATTATGTCTCAATAATAACTCTAAAATTAATTAATGTAATGAATTACTAAAATAGATTGGATTTCAAGCAGATTATTTTATGTCTGACCACTGTATAGTGGCTGCAGTTGTTTTTAAACTAGTTAAACCAGGTATGCTAATGTTGCTATCAAACATTACTATCCAAATACAGCAGTACACTAGTCACTAGTCAATGTTCACAAAATGTTATGGTTATGCACCTTATATGACTTTGTATAAAATCACTACCAGCATAGCCATATTGGTTTATTTAGTGAGGATGAACCCAAGTTTATTTCTTTGTGTGGCTTTTTATATTTATGCATATTGTTAATACTTGCTTTATTAGTAGTATTAAGTGCTTTATTTATCAAGCTAGGACCATCAGGGTTTTTTTCATTCACTTCTTTTGTGCTGCTCGCTGTCTGCATAGTTTCTTTGGTTTCTGCTGTTTACCATGTTTACCATTCCACTGTGGTAAGGGAATGCCGATCATTGTAGAGATAATTAGACCATAATTCTAAACATACAAACAAATGTCTCTCCTGTAGTTGTTTTTATGTTTGACTCTGTATTTGGTTCCAGGTTTAAATAATAACTTAATAACTACAGTATAGGTTTCATTGTTATTTTTGAATCCTTCACTCTAAAGGAGGAAGTGAAAGGACACAGTCGCCTTGTAATGAGTACAGGACGATCTAGATTAAAACATGTGGCTTTCTGGAATGTTTAACGACCACTTCTCTATAATAGACGTAGTGGTTGATTCATGGCTTGCTCATCACATCAAGTTGACATTTTCAAGATTAGATTTTTTAAAATTCTGATTAAGTGCAAACACTACATTGTTGTGAGTCTGATTTCAATTGTGTAAATAAACTAAAGAAAATATTAAACCTTCTAACCAATATTGCAATTTAATTCAGTCATATTGTAGCTGTCATTTGATAATAATCTAATTTTAATATCTTTATATTCTTTGTATTGGATATGTTGACTTTCATGTAGGTCAACCTGGAAATATCTAATATCTACATTTAGCCCTTACAGACTTGCCAGATGGTGAATTGTCTGTGTTATATATTTCAGTTCTATAGGTATAAAATTCAGCCTTTCTTTGGGCCAGAGAGAGAGAGAGAAGAATCACAACAGAAATAAATGAGATATAAAGCTGTGTCAAGGTGGAATGGGCTGCCTGTTTAGGACATGTTCAGATTGATAGACTTAAAAGGTCAAGAAATCAAAAGCAAGCTGAAATTGTGACTGACTGGACCAAATCCTGACAATACTTTCACCCAGAGTATATCCTAATTTATGAACATTTAAATATCACATGGTTTTACTATAGGCTTATGCCCAAGGCCCAAGCTGAATGTGAGCAGTTATTTTATCTTGAACAAGCAGTTATAACAGAGTAGCAAGCATTTGGTAGTTCACTGTAAAATACACTCAGACTTTTTTTGGAAAACCTCTCACAATAAGCGAACAAAGAAGTCTCTTACTTTACTCCTTAGGCTCATCTGACCTTAACACTTCACTGAACCATACTGAGTGTGACCTAAATAGGGAATGAGCTGGTTTACTGGCATTGATTTTATATTAGAGAGTGGGTCGCGTTGGGTCATTGTCCTCAATTCAGCCACAGCACTGGTAAATGACACAAGATTTGCCCTTTGAACCCTAGACTTCTTCTGTGTGTGTTGTGCCATTCAGTTTCATATTCATATAAATGCCCCAGGATTTAACTCTTCAGTTAAGTATGATTGCACATTAAGGAAATTGCATTTGTCTTCCAAATAGTTTCAGTTTCAGGTAAAAGTATATATAAAGTATGATATGACTGCTATCAAATACAATTTGAATACAATTTAAAATGTATTTCTCATGTCATTTTTACACTTCGATCAACTGCATATTGTCTGCCTATGTAATTAGGGTGTGAATAACCCTCATCTAATGTCCTTTAATGTCCTTACCCCCTTGCTAATTAAACATACTGGATATTTTATTGTTTTTTTCTCCCCTTTGTTGGGGTTGTTCTATATTAGGCTTCTTCTTTGTCAGATTTGTTTCCTATATACCACTGTGGTGAGGGGATATGAACTGTAACCTTGTCATTATGCTTTGTCAAGTTTGCATTTTTTCTGGACATTTTTGCTTCCTTCATTAAGGAACCTTCACTTTTGTAACAATTCATTTAATTTATTATTCAATTTATTATCACATTGAAGACATTCTTTACACTCTTTACAATTGTATTGTTTTAAATTTTAATAGTATTGTAAGGCTGTAAGAGATGCGTATTCTGTATATTTGTAATATTTCTAAAAGCTGGTGTTACATACAGTTGTGTTTTGGGGTCTGGGAGGTTCTACACCTTTTCCTTTTTTCTTTGTATATAAATATGAAAGTACACTAAACTTGGAGAGTTCAAACACTTGAAAACCCAAGAGTACTAATTACGCATTACCTACCAGACTGGTTACAGCCACTCAACTTCCAATGAAAGTCCCTTTTTACCTCTTATAAATGAAAAATCATGCAGTTCTTTAATGTTCTTCCCACTCCCAGATGAAGTAGAGTCACACAGGTAATAGCAGATTCCTTTGCTCAGTCAAAAAACAGTTTAACCTAATAGTAGTTTAATTCACATCCTGTCCATGATCCTTTTAGTAGTTACACAAATGGCCTCATCCGAACATGCTTATTTGCTCATGAATTAGATTTCTGTATTGGAAAATTATTCTAATTTTAAAACATTTTTAACAGCATGCTAAGAAGTGTGTGTGTACGTTTGTGTCTGTGTGCCTTGATGTGCTCCTGTGCGCCTGTTACTTCGTAATAACATGTGCATACAGTATGCGTGTGTGGGTGCGTGTCAGACATGGTGCGGTCCGAGGCGGAGGACGGAGAAAGCCCGGCGGTGTTTGCGGAGCAGCAGCCGTATCTTCTCGTCGTCGGAGTCGGGGTCCAGGGGTTTGTTGTACTCCTCATCCTCCACCTCGTTCTCTGAGGTCTCGCCCCCCTGGCCCCCGTGGCCGGCCTGGGTGGAGCTCGGCTCCGACGCGCTCTTCTTCCTCCACTTGGTGCGGCGGTTTTGGAACCACACCTGGTTCACAGGGGGGTTTATATCATCAGGGCTCCAGCTTTTAGGACCTGTTCTGTGGTACCATTTCATTGTGGCACAATGCAACAGGATGTATATATACACTCTTATTAGCATACGTGAAGAACCTCATTTCTCTAAGATGTGTATGTTATACATGGTATGTTCTTGATTATGTGTGCTTATTGTAAAGGCAGGTTGTGACACACCTTGACTTGTGACTCTGTCATGCCCAGGGAATAAGCCAGCCTCGCTCTCTCTGGCCCTGCCAGGTATTTGGTCTGCTCAAAGGTTTTCTCCAGAGCAAAAATCTGATGGCCGCTGAACGTTGGCCGGGTGTGCTTCTTCCTAGCTGACATCTCCACCATAGAACCACTGTCTGAAAAATGTTGACCAAAACCATCAAGACGCAAAATTATGCTTTATCACTCAGCCATGCTTTGTCAAAATAGGTGATGTATTCATTTTGTGCATGCACAATTAATAAAATGTGACAGCAGCTAGTTTAACACAGAAAGAAACATTATAAATAAAAATACGTTTTACTGAGTGAGTGTATGTGTAAATGGATAATTTAATTTAAAGGCAGTTGTCGCTGTGAAAAGCATGATTTATCAATTACAATTGCATAAATGTATTTATCAGAGTTGCATTATTGATTTATTGACATAAAACAATTCATTTATTCTATTTATAGATTGTATGTGTGCACATTATTCTGATATTATTACATATTTCATTACATTGTGACAAGAATATATCATCCATGTATTTATAAATAGATCTTATTAGCGAATTCAGAATACTCTAAACTTTAAAGGTTTCTCAGATACTGCATTTCTTGATAGAATTGAACTTAATTATATAGGCCAACAGGTGTTTATTTGTTAAGTTAATTAGCAGTCTGATTGTAAGTCTCAGTCAGTAAAGGAAATGCTAACGGCTGTGTTCAGGTCAGGCGACTCTAAACTTACTGTTAGTGCACTGCTGCCTGCCTCCTCTCCAGTCATAGCCGTTCTCTGCCCAGCAGCTCACAGCCCGTCCCTTCATATGGCACTCGGGGCCCGGCTTGGGGAAGCCGCCCAGCGAGGAGTTATAGTCTCGGTTGTAGTACATCCCCGTGCTGGCGACGGATGGTCCGAAGCCCCCCATGGTGGAGTATCCAGAGAGCAGCGTGGCGGTGCCCGTAGAGCCCATGCCCACCATGGAGCGGCTGAGGATGTCACTGATGCCGTGAGGGGTGCCCGCTGGCAGCTGGCTGTTCAGGCCCGTGTTGAGCTTGTAAAAGGAGTTGGGCATGGAGTACTGGCACACGGGTGCCTTGAGGTCCGAGGAAAACTGGTTGAGGCTGTTGTTGAACAGGAAAGACCCCTGGATGTTAGGATCCATGGGAGGAGGTTCTGCTTCCACAACACAGCCAGCAAGGTCCAGTCAGGAAAAGACCCCAGGTGGCCCCTCAGGAGTCCACTGTCTCACAGGCAATTGATAGAAATAGGGTCACACCCCCGGAGCCTCTAGAGATTCCAATAATTAAGACCTGATGATGTGAAATCTTCACATTTGCCACCAAGTTCCAAGTGTCTGTTAAAGCTCCTACCAGATCAAACGCTAATGTATAAATAAAAAAACTATTTTCATGCTTTCCCTTAGCCTGTTCTCAGCCATAGTGTGATAATTCCATAATCCCAATTTCAAAAGAGCCGGCTGCAAAGAGTTGTTCCTAAAGACAGATGCCTCTTGCTGACTCTCTCCTCAGGGGTCATAAATAAACACTATCTTGAAATGGACTGGCACTTTGATAAAGATAGGCCACATTAGAATGCAGTCACGGATTGGCCAAGGTCTCACAGCTTTAATGCATTTCTATTGGCTCACTGGTGAAAGCCAAGCCTTTTATTGGACAGCAGTAGATTAATAGTGTTTTGAACAGGTGAAGTGGGAACAAGTTGATTTTTGATGGCCTGCCATGCTTGACTAGGTCTGCTGTAGCAGAGGAGGCTTGGTTGTGCCTGAAATACAGAATTAAACACAATGTCTATCTTCCCTAGTCTAAACACAGAGAAACATAGTTATAAAACTGCACTACATTCATTATTATATAATTTTCTTTTTCAATGATTTAATTTAATAAAGGAGTTAAATGAAATCTCCATTTAAAAATTATTGTTATAATGGCTAATAGGTTCAAGGATATTCACTTTAAATTAATTATAAGACACATATGAATATAATATAATCACATGAGATATTTATTGTACTATATATGTATGATTCAGTTCAGTCCTAGAAAATACAATGTGCACAATATGTTATAACACTTGCGGTAGAGTAAATCAAATATAAGTATAAGATTTCAAATGAAAACTAAAAGCATTGCCACTGCCAGCAATAAATAAATTATAAAATTATATAAAATTAAATTATTTACTTAACTGGGAATTTGCTACAAAAATTACTTGAGACAATGTAAAGGCTTGAACAAGGTGTCTCAAGGAGTGAGAGGGGAGAGAGTCTCTTGTACCTGTTTTTACTGTAGTGACTGCTTACCTGATGACCAGACGACTTACTGCCTGCCTGCCTACGGACCTCGTTTTGTCACTGTCATTTTATTTAATAAACCAGTTGTTCCCTACCTGGGCCTCTGTGTATGTCTGCACTTGGGTTCACTGTCTACTTGTGACAGTGGCAGCAAATCCCTTTCTATTCAGTTTGCTACCAATTATAAAAGCCTTTCTTGTTACACTGGTGGCAGCGATGGGATCAAACAAAAATGTTGGAGGCAGAGAATCCCCCCAGAGAATTTAGCTGCTGGGTCCAGTACAAGTACATACATCAGCATAATCAGTTGAGTATAACCTACCAGTAGAAGCATTGGGTCCCCGTAATTCTATGGCAACCCCTCGTCCTGTTTTTATGCCAGAGACATTTACTGGGTCTGGCAGGCAGTGGTCTGACATGGTCGGAACAATTTGATTTGGCAGAACAATTGGGATGAATCATTGAAACTTAAATTGATGTCTCTATTGTTGTCGGGCCATGCCCGGGACATTATGCCCTGCTAAAAGCTGCGATGGGAAAGGGTTTAGAACCCTGCAATGATGAATGTAGTCGTGCCATGTTCGCTGGGCAGAGACGTCTCCATAATGAGACTGCACGGGAGTTTGTGAACGCATTGCGGCGCCTTGCAGCCAAAGCTTATCTAAAGATGTATTGGCTAGGGATCATTTTGTTGCCCATTTTGCCACGGGTTATTTTCGGGTTAGTTTCCCCATAGTACTAAACCTGATATGTTGGAGGCAGCTATTGGCCTGGCATATGAGATGGAAGTTCTTAGGAACTGATGCTAGAGTGAGAGAGGTTTTGCAGAGATAGGCCTTTGCCATAAACGTACAGAAAAAGGCAGGCACTTCAAGTGGTCAGAAGCATGTCAGGATGCCTTCAAGAAACTGAAGTATAGCTTCAAGTCGGCCCCTGTCCTAGCCTATCCAGACCCTAGTAAGTGGCTCTTTCTTTACTGATGCCAGTGATGTAAGCATTGGGGCAGTGCTTTCTCAGGAAGAAAATGTCCTTGAGCGGGTTATGACATTTACCAAATATTTTAAGCATTACCTACTAGGAAAACAGTTTCTTTTACGAACTGATCATAATTCCTTGTGGTGGATGCATAACTTCCAGTGGGTGGAGGGCCAAGAATCCCGGTGGATATAGCAGTTGGCCCACCACCTCAATTAGGCCTACTGCTGGTTGAGCTGGCTCAGGCTCAAGCACAGGATGAAGAGATTAAAGATCTTATTATTCAGGCCAAGCAGGGGCTGGTGAACTACCTAAGGAAGCATCAGTTATGCGCCTGTGGCGCATAATGCCACTTGCGACAGCATTTTCAATGGCGTACCTGGAGCCAGTCAACGTGGTATTGTATCACCCTATATGCATGCCATATCTTACGACCACTTGAACGCAAAGCATGTAGTGTAGGCTACACGACTTGCCGTCATAATTACAAGCTCACGAGTTTGAAGGCAGCATATGACTTTCTGATTTTGTCACTTTCGATTTCACGAACACGCCGGTAAACAGGGTTATGAATACATTTCTTTTTAATATATCTTACTTATTCGGCCTCTCTTTCAAACTCGGTGCCGACTAATTTGGAACGATGTTCGAGCGTTGCTAGGACGGAGACGGAACTTGTGGCTGTGATGACAAAGAGTCGCAGAAGTTAACTACAAAGGCGTCCAGCCTTGGCGTCACTGCCTCCTTTATAGCTATTATTGACAGTGGGATTTCACATTTCAATTTCTTGTGAATAGAAAATAAGAGAAGAACATCGGTTACCTACGTTTAGAAGAAGAGTGTAGGCTAAATAACCGATGTTTTTCTCAATAAAAAATCCTTAAAACAAGTTCCCTTTTTAATTCATAGCGGATAATAACGAACCCCAACCACATTTTTTTGCAAGTAAATGGAGTTTTCGCAAAGAGGGTGCATTTCACGGCAAGGATACATATTACAGCACAACACCGGTTGGTAAAAAAGCATTGTAAAAAGACGCCCGCTGGCGTTTAGATTGTGCTGCACTTTTATGTGTGCAGTTATGGTAAATCTTACGCGAGTTAACAATTCTGTAAGAACTGTTAACTCGACACCTATTACAATGTTACACTGTAATATTGAGTTTGGGGCTTACTTTCAGGTCATATTTATTTACATTTCCACAGTAAAATGGCACTCTATTTCACATGGGCATAAAGAAGTACAGTACATCCAGAACAAGAAGCAATTAGAATTTTGAGAAAACCTATTAGACAATGTTTTATGGAAGATAAAACATGACTCCCACGATAATGTGACACTATTGTTTTTTATTTTGTTTCGTTTTGTTTCTTTATTTCTTAAAATGTTTACAATAAAATGTAAACTTATTTGATATAAATAGAGAAGGACATCCAGAACAAGAACCGATAGGAATTTTAAGCAAACCTATTAAAATGTTTTGATTAATATCTTACATTATACAGATATATATTCTGCCTATTTAGATTCATATAGCAATGTTTAGATGAATATCCTCCAACCGCGTAGCTTCACTATGAATTATAAAATCTACTCACGTAAGATTTACCATAACTGCACACATAGACGCGCACCACAAGCGTGGCCGTCTTTTACCATAGTCTTTTACCAACGCTGGCTCACGTGACCGCATTCTGTTGAGGCATACGAAAACCCAGTAACTTTCCAGCTAAGTTAAACATGACGCAACTTTGGATTTTCAGTTGGAACTCTGTCACATGATCTGATGTGA
The DNA here is from genome assembly GCA_027575585.1 of Percopsis omiscomaycus. Lineage (NCBI taxonomy): Eukaryota > Metazoa > Chordata > Actinopteri > Percopsiformes > Percopsidae > Percopsis > Percopsis omiscomaycus. The sequence goes on along the minus strand of JAODLI010001026.1, from coordinate 886 downwards.
TGTCTACCTTTTATATAGGGCAGCATGTGCACTTATAATCACATTTCTTTAACGTTTTATCATTTAAATGCAGTTAACATGCATCACAGTAATAGGCTATGTTGTATTTTCAGGTAACTGCAGCACGAGTAAATAGTCTAATACATCAATAAACATCAGCCATAGGCCTAATTATAATGAGCCATTGTTGTAGTCTACTCATTTAGTCTACTGTAATTTCCATATAGTCTACCGGTAGGCCTAAATATTGCGCTTAGGAAAAGGAAGTGCAACGTCTGTTTACCAGACCTTGTTCCTTTGTCTATAAGAAAAACCAAAACATAAAAAATGTTTGCAAAAAATAGGATAGTCAATTATTATGCAATTATCAGGTGTAAAATTAAGTAAATCACTGAAAAAGATTCCTAGCTCCTGCTCTTTAGCTAATGACTATGTTCACATTAACTTAATATTGCGATTATAGCACTCAGAAGGCTTTATTAGGACTATAGGTACAAATGTTGATATGTTGATAAATGTTGATAAAATAATCCCCAGTCCTGTCCAAAATTTTAATCTTGGTACATAGTGCGATGTGGTGCATCACATGTAGTAATTGGCATTTACTATGTTTGCACACACATGGTCCACTATTACTCCGAATATGTCAACATTCTAATGAGGGCATTTATATATTACAAATAATAATAATAATTAATATTATAACAGAATGAGAACATATTCTGGATAATACATTTGTGCATGTGATCAATTCAAAGTGAATCATGCCTCCTGTCATTGAGGTACTTTTCCTAAATTAAGTCCCTCCCTTCAGCCCTTCCCTTTCTCTTTCCCTTATGTCTTTGTTTTGTTTATAAATGTAGACATGTGTTCAGAGAAACATTAC
>JAODLI010001024.1:0-32371 GCA_027575585.1 Percopsis omiscomaycus | reverse complement strand
CGTTCCCTCCTTGTGTATTTAGTCTCTGTCTCCCCTGTTCTTAGTGCTGGTTCGTCTGTTGTGATTCGTCTGTTGTTGTGCCCTGTGGTTGTTCCCCTGCGTCTCTTCTGTGAGTATTCCCCGTTGTCCTACCTTGCCCTGCCTGTCTCTTTGTTGTAAGTTTTGTTTGGACTTTTCTGTTGGTTTTCGCCCTGGCCTTTTGCCATGTGTATTTTGAGTTTGGACTATCACCTTTTTCCCCCCTGTGGGTGAAGTTTTCCTTTTAATAAATACTGTTCACCACTGCCTGCCTGCCTGCCTGCGTTTGGGTCACTCCCCGTAAACCCCTGACAGGCAGGAGTGGCTCATGGTCCCACACGTCAGAAAAGGGGGGATGACAACCCACGCCCTCTGCACAATTAATATGCAACACAGGCTTTTAACTATGGGATTTCAGCATTTACTTGTACAAGGATGCAGCAACAGTAGTAATCGTTCAGGGGAAAGCATCATCATCATCATGTCCCAGAATGTATGAAGAGTGATAGAGGTACACGTTGTAAATAGCATAACAAAAAGAATGGCACAAGCTTTGGGAATAATGTGGCCACTCCACATTCCCTACCATCTTTTCAACCTGTGGGACAGGTAGAAAGGATGTACAGCATGATCAAAGAAAAGCCAAATAGCTACTGTATCATCAGACAGGTTTCTCAAGCTCTTAATGTTAGGGACTCTCCTTTGTCCCTTCCACTGTACGAGAGTGCATGACAGATTACATCAGGAGTGTCCACACATTCATTCCTGTCTGGTAGTTACATTATCCTTTGTCAGAGAACTACAGGCGTCACTTGTATGTACTTCTCTCTTTACATACTAAACTTTACTTTGTGAACTGAGAATCGGCCTCAGAATGTAATCATTTAAGAAAACTCTTGGTGTTTCTTCAAGTTGAGGTTTCTTCAACACTTTCTTTAATACAAAATAACTCATTTGCGATGTGCCTTTTAAATTAATAGAATCAAATGAATGGTTTAGTAATATTTTGAGTGAATTTGAATGACCAAATAATGTAGTTATTTACAATGCCAGGCTTCATTATTGTTTTGTAATGCATGCAAGTTTCTAAACTACTTGAACGAATTTTATTTTAAAATGTTAATATTGGGCTAGAGGTGGTGAAGGCTTTACCTCTGGAGGAACACTTGACACATGCAAATGTACCTAAAAGTTAAAAGAATACACTATTCCCATTCCCAGCATTAATTGTTGTGTTGCTGATAGACTGGCCTACCTTCTTCTGGACAAAGTCCATAATGTTTTTGAAGTCCAAGTCATCGTAGTAGTTCACCATGCCTTTACGAATATTCTTATTCAACAAGTGAACCGTCTGGGGAGACAGGCAGACATAAAAATTATTAACATTACAGTGACTAATTCAGAATTTAGCAGATGCTTTTGTCCAAAGCAACTTACAATACTGTGAGTACATTTGTAAGTAGCTGAATAGGTCATATACACCAGTCATCATGTTAGGTTTGCTGAAGAGGAAAATAGCCTAAAAGTTAGTTGTTTTAAATAACCTTTCATGTTTCTCCTTCAGATAACATTTATTTTCATACGTTTATTTCCCTCTCTTGATGCAGACATTTAGGAAATGGCAGTGTTAAGTTAAATAACCTTTTATGTTCCTCCTACAGATAACATTTATTTTCATTTGTTTATTTTTCTCTCCTTGCTCTGATTCTTTAGGAAATGGCAGTGTATAGCAATCTGCTAATTTGTAAGCAAATATTTGTCAACTTTTTCTTTATCGGGCAAGGTGACCGATGCAATGAACTGGAATATTGACATAGTACAGTCTGACACAAACATCTGTCACTCACAATCTGGTCCAATGGTCATGATAGGTTAGTGTATGAATATCTCCACAGGCTGCTCACTGCCTCCTACATAATGAAGCATGGAGATTTTTTTTTTATTTTAAGAATACCAATATTATATATAAATACTTGAATATAAATACTTACAATATACTATAGTGTGTAAACATACAGTAATAATGTTTACACACCATTAGGCCTATAAGTTATTGCATTTTGCTGTTTAAAATGTGTTAATCCTTAATATGTATCCTTTTTATCATTTATGTTTGCCATCTTGCTACCCATTTCAGTCATCGGGTGACCCCTCAGGGGTGTCCCTCACCCCCACCTTGAAATGCACTTGAGTCGGGCATGCTGCGGTAATTTATAGATTTTTTTTATTTTACCTTTATTTTACTAGACAAAATTAATTAAGAACAATTTCTTATTTACAATTATGGCCTAGCAAGAGAGAAAAAAGCATCTGTGGGAGAAGGCACAGAAAAGAAAACAGTGTGAATACATAATTTAAAAAAGTGTCCAGTTTGATAGTTCTTTGCAACTCATTCCAGTCACTAGCTGCAGCGAACTGAAATGAGGAGCGACCAAAGGTTGTGCAGACTCTAGGTATCTTTAAAAGAATGTGGCTGGCAGATCGGTGTAATAAGAGGAGAGTGAATGTTGCAATAGGAGCCTGAGATAGGGTGAAGTGAGGCCTAAGAGTTTTATAGATGAGCATCAGCCAATTAGTCTTGCGCTTCTACCTAATGGTCATCAATGTGCGCTCTACCTAGTAAATAAATGATATAACTTACATAAAATACATTAAAATACATCTCCTTTGTGTCAAGCCCCTCCCTCCAGGAATTACATGAGATGGTTATGGACAGATGGGATGGCCTACCTGGTTGCGAAACAGCAATGCCACAATTCCTCCAACCAGTTCCAGAACCAGGCATGCTGCCAGCGTATACATGAACTATGCATCAATCACAAAACAGAAAGAGTGCTAAACAAATCAATCCATATTCAATGGCTCTATATGCATACATGAATTTAAGAGGCCTTTTTTTGGTTTGTTTACACAATAGACTTATGTCAAATAAATTAATAATTTACAAATGAGATCTATTCACCTACAGCACAACACCCACCTAGTTTTTATACCAACCTCTAGCTTGTTAGTAATTGGTTGAAATATATAAATATATCACCTTATGACGGTGTTGTTTAATTAAAGAGTGTAAACAGCAATTTATAGGAGAATAATACACCCATGACATAGTAATTAAATGACATACACTATTAGAGAAGACCATGACGGGAATGTACAACATACTGTACAGTATGTGTATGGTGGCTCTCTGGTGTTAGTAGTGTGAAGTCTGAGCTCAAAGGGTCCCATACAATATTAGTCACAGTTGGACACAAGATGCTTTGTCTGTCAGCATCTATCTATCTATCTATTTGATCCACACCCTAGTGAGGTTTCACAAGAAACATCTCCTCCAAGGAGACCTGGGAAATGGGATTTATTCAAGTTAATAGCCATAATAAAGGCTGCTTGTGCTGTCCGTGATGGGTCTCTCAAATGTGTGGGTGAAAGTCTTCCTTTTGCAGAATAGAATAGAGTAGAATAAAATAGAATTGAATAGAATTGAATACAATAATCTCACCACTTTCAGGAGAGTTAGGTTGTCTCTTAGTGAAGCCAGGACTCCAATAAAGGACACAATGAACATGACAATGCCAAGAAGAATTAGGATAATAGCTGGGGCCAAAAAGACACCATCTAATGTCTTATACCGTTGCCTCTCCACCTCTGCATAGATCCCTATGGCCAGCATACACCCACCTATCAACTGAAAAACAATATGAAGTGGTTATGGATCTGTCTATAAAATTGAACACAATTAGACATGCTAAGCCAGACATGTCAAACTCAAGGCAAGAAAATATCATACATCTCTCATAACTGGCCCGACGGTATATAAGACGCATGTTATTGTTTTTTCAGATTTTAGTAATTGCATGTTCCAATTATAGTATGTAAATCACTGTTAAAAATTTCTACACAGGAAGCTAAAGTACTCGACATCTCAATAAAAATATACAATACTAGACAAGCAATATTAGTACAGAAAAATCCATAAAATATCACTGACAAACAACATCTATTTTGTATTTAGTTTGCTTTGTGATGATGGCATCTACATTGATCTACACACATACAGTATGCATGTCTGTTACCACCTGCATGGTCTGCTTTTCTAGAGCCTTGACCACAGAAATGCAGTCTAATTGGTGACTTGTATTTGGAAGATTGGGTTGGAGTGCAACATAATGAAGTTCTGTTGTTGTGGTTATTATGGTTTCCTTATAGCGTCTTTCACTCAGGTAAAGACTTATGTCTGTTTTTCTCATTCTCTCACTAAATCTTCCTACTGTAGTCTATTCACCAACACTTGTAATGCATAGAGCTTTTCTCTCATCTCTTTGCAAGATAAAGCTCTCCTCTAAAGCCCCTTACAACATTCCTCCAGTGATTTGAAATCAATAATATATGTGGCACAGATAATAAAAACACTGGTTTTCCTCTTCCTTCCTATATTATAATATATTATTACCTATTATAAGCAAAAACGTAGACAATCAGGAAATGTATAAATTTCCCATAGATCTTTTACATGACAGGAGATGATGCAGTCAAATGTTCTAATCTTGGGCATAGTGTCATCTAATGTGAGGTAGACTATAGATGACAGAATGAAAAAAACTAATCTAACCAAAAAGTATTTAAGAAGGGAGCAGGGAAGGAAGGAAAATATTACACAGGAAATGCTGCACAGTATTGATGCCTGTGTGTTCTGCGTGCCCTTGTGTTGTTTATATTCCAGCATGATGTCTTTTCCCTACATGTCCTGGCTTGTTGTCTCTAATGGCCGTTGGCCAGCCCACACCAAATTCAAAGGTTGGCACTTGCGATAATTTACTTCACATTTTAAAACAGAGTAGGCACCCCATACTGGCAACAGTGGAATAGGTCAACATTCAGGACATATCATCATCACAAGGAGCCAGCCTTGTTATTTCTTTAATCACATATTGCTGTTCACTAAAAATACCATTATCTTAAACATAAAACATAATAGAATAAGAATAACACAATCTTTGAGTAGCCTGTGGTCAATCTATTTGACTAGTTTTATTAACTAGGGAGTGCTTTCAATGCTATAGTTTATGTAGCAGTCCAGTGTTTATCTGATGACATATTTAAATGACTAGATTTTCTGAAAGTGTGAAGATATATTAAGGGTAACAGGTTCAAAAAAAATTCAAAAATGTGCTTACTTAAGCCTTCACTGGGTAAATAAAAAATGTTAAAAATGAGATATGAAACTAACTGCATTTACTCCCAAAGAGGAAGTTCAGAGATAAATGTAAGAGTTAGGTTACCATTGAAATGCAATTATTTACAATTCCCTTTGAGCCGAATTCAAAAAAGTAAAATCACCATTCATTTGAAAAAGCAATACATCCCATTTCTTTCTCGATATTCACTACTGAGATGAACCATGGTTGACTAATTGTGGTATATAAACATGTGTATGTGAAATGCGAGGCAGGAAAGTCTAGTGGTCTAGGTGTTGGACTCCCAGCCGGAAGTTTGTGGGTTCGAGTCCCGGAGTTGGCCTACCTGTAAGCATGCTTGTGCCTTGAGCCTTGAGCAAGATGCCTAAACCCTACCTGCTCCATGTAATAGCAGCATGTAATTGTAAGTCGCTTTGGATATAAGCGTCTGCTAAATGACTTAATTGTAATTGTAAACAGATTTGACTTGAATGTTGATCCTTGCTTTATCCTACATTCACTCAGCTCTTCATAATAAACATATCACCGACTCACTGATGTCTTCATTGCACTCCTTTCATTTCAAATAAGAAAGAATTACATTACAAACAATAAAGCAATACCTCATAGAGTAAGCAAATAAACTATGCATGTGAAACTCGAGGAGTGGGATGTTGTATTCCTGGTTAATGTTCAAGGTATATTGAAACATTTATTTTTTGCAAATCTGTTAATTACACTAACTTGTGCTTGTGAAACAGTTTGTGCATGTAGAAGATGTAGTTATAAAGGAGCGACCAAAATTATTTCCGATTCAACCTACGGTCTTTTGCATAGGCTACAGAAATAGCAGAGACACCCACATATGGGCAGTTCTCCATGCAAGTAAGTAAGTAGGTAAGTAAGTAAACTTTATTTATATAGCACCAAGGATGTTGCACACTGGGGGCCTGGCCAATTAGGTCTACTATGGGTTGCCATGTGTAAAATCTTAACATTTACATTTAGGACTAAATGGTAAATGGACTGCATTTATATAGCGCTTTTTTGTTACCAAACAGGCCACTCAAAGCGCTGTACATCATTGCCTCACATCCACCCAGTCACACACCGATGTGGGTGTCTACCATGCAAGGCGCCATCCAACACAACGGGAGCAGTTAGGGTTAGGTGTCTTGCTCAGGGACACTTAGACAGAAGTCAGCGGGTATCGAACCAGCGGCTTTTTGGAACGCCAGACGACCTGCTCTACCCCCTGTGCCACTGTCACCCTAAAAGACTACATGTTGCCTAACATTTAACACTTATACAATATATTATTTTATAATTGTGTTACTGTTGGAAAAGTTATTGCATGAATTTACATTCATTTAATCTAAAAAAAAATTGAAAAAGTGACTGTTGAAAATTGTAGTGCATTTTTTAAAAACATTTGGCAATGCTAAATGAGCAAAAACTGAGCAGGATTACAGAAGGTGAAAAATTTTACAAACAGCACCCCATACAAAGCCCCCATCACAAAGCAACTAGCAACTATTACACTGTGTTGTGCGACTGTTTCTGCCATTTAGACATGGGCCTATTTTGTTTGGGTGTATTTGCTATCTTTAAATCATCTAGACTATGACTGATTAGACTAAATGGAGGTGTTGGAACCTGAAAATCAACCTCTTCAAATAATGCGTCGGTAGCCACTTTATCTCCAAATACTCATTATCCCTCTCTAACTCTTTTTTCTCACTAGGCTATATTAAAATAATAACCATAAAGCGTGTGGCCACACAACACCACTGCCTTGTGTCACAAGCCTACGTCCCATTGCTGTACACCTGTCGCGTTAAAGATGTAGCTACTCGCTTTAGAAATGTAACACAGGTTGAGCAGTGGTTCTATTTTCCACTCACTATTCTTTATTTTGTGAGTGTTTCAATTCAACGTTACAAATCCTAAGAAAACACGTAGACTACAACAGACGTCACGCCCTGCTCCTCTATTACGCGGTAGCTTGTAGACGCTGTTAGAATAACAACTGTGGCATTGACCAATTATAACCATAGCCTACTTACCCACCAGATGATAGCATAGATAAACAGTAGGAATTTGAGGACGATATAAGAGAATCTGTGGCAATATCGCACTTCGTCATTGCCAGACATTGTGATCGGCTGCTGACAGTTCACTTAGCTCCCTGTGTCGCGATCCTGACTTCCGTGTTGTCACACCTGGAAATCTTGAGGAGCGTCCGGAGCGTCCGGAGCGTCCCAAGCGATATAATAGCTAACGGATAGACGCATGCATTTCTTGACGGTGAAAGGCTGTAATTATAATATAAATATAATATATAATTATAAGGGAGAGGGAAATAAACATAGCCTTTGTGTTAAAGGTAATCGGTGAGAAAACACGATACAAGAAAAGCAGGAGGAACTTAGAGCGATTCAGAAAGTAAAAATGGATAAACTGCATTTGTCTGCGTCAGCACTGTCCCATGACAAAAACACGACATCTATTTGGATTAATAATAGGCTACTGCACAATGTAACAGAACGAGGGCAAACGTAGACTATAAGTTTTAGGCTATTCAGGTCCTTTAGCCTACTAATTTCTCTAGTGATCGAATTTCGAAGTGATATCGAATTTCAGACTGTTTAGTTGTTTCTATCTGTCTACTGGACACAGCCTAGTCGATCGAGATTTGTGGACGCGCACGAACGCATGGCTATGCTGAATTCAGCAGTTTCAAGCCGTTTCCATTCTTTGCTGTGCAAACACAGTAACAAATCGAGGGGGGTGGGGTATAGGTCAGATAACTCAGGAGAGGGGGACACTGAACGGGGTGAGTTTGAGGAGAAATAGTTGCCTATAGAGAGTATGAAACCCTTTTGCATTATAAACTATGGTCTTTAACAATTTGAAGCCTATCGGTTGCTGTTTGAGTTACTGCCTAAACTGTTCATAAAGTGGGCTGTGTTAAGTGTAGGATACATATGGTCGTCCTGTGGGACTGGAACTGTGAATAACACAGGCCACACACCACTAAATTAATTCACCTGCCTCAGACAAAATAGATAGGCCTAATGCTTTAATTAATACCACAGCCATTCCAAGGGATTTCCTTCATAAAATACCTGTTAAAATTTTTCCACGAAAAAAATATTTTCGTGGAAAATTTTGAAAATATAAAAATCGCTATATAGCTTTGATATTTAATATCCCAGTTATTCCTAAACTCACATGTTTTGTTAGGTTTCACGAATATTCCCGTACAGTGATGGAATGAAGTGAACACATTTTTTTACGCACGCGTCAGCACCAAGGTTCTAGCCTACCGTGTCGTCCGCACTTCTGCGCGCAGATGCAGCCGCATTTGGACTGAGCGCTTTCTCCGTTACAGAGCTTATACAAAGACCTGTGAGCTATAATTCTACGTCCTAGTTCATACCAAAACATTACAAGGTAACCGGGGAAGTGAGAGAAAGAGAGAGAGGGGAGAAGGCATGGTGATAGTAATACAAGAGAAAAAGGTCGTTGTCTCGAGATGTCCTCGATGGAATAGGGATTTATCATGACTATTTGACGGTGTAGCCTATATAGATTAATCAAATTTTTGATACTAAGAACAATGGATTGGTATATTTTAGTTTAAAAGACACGACCTCGATGCACAACCACAAAGGTAAGCTATAAAACTAAACCTGGTTCTAGTTGTTCAAAACTCTCTTTCATCTTTATAATGCACGTTAATATATATATATACTGTATATATTATATTTTTGAGGGTTTTTCTAGAGTAGACCTACTCTTAACACTGTAGCCTACAGTACAATAATCACAATGTATATACCTAATAGTTATAATCATCCGAGTAAACTGAAGATTTTCAAATAGCAACCATCTTCCTGGAATAAGTGCAAATTGTAGCCTAGTCTATTTACTTTTTGTAAAATCGAACAATAGGCCTACAACCTATCACCAACTTTTGATTAGGCTATAGGGTTAAGAAAAAGAAAAAGAAAACATTCCTCCAGTCCCTTTATCAGGTAGGCTACACCTGATAAAGGGACTGGAGGAAGGTTTCTTTTCTTTTTTGTGTAGGCCTAATTGTGAAGAACTATTAAAACACCACTAATAAACACTAGAATAAAACGAACTTCATGCAGCAAGGTTATTTCCTGTAGTTTTACAAACAACCATCAACAGGTGAAAGCAATGGACTCTGAAAGCCTGCTTCAGCAAATTAACAGAGACATGGAGACGACTCTTTTGCCACTATCAGTAACTATGGATTGGCCACAAGAAGACGGAAACGAGACGACCTGGAATCAGTTCCAACAGCCGAACTGGCAGGTGAGCTAAAGTTAAAAAATTAAAATGACCATACAAATGCTCTGACTATGAGACACCACTGTTACTTTGGAGTAAGGCAAATAATGAAATGAATGGAGAAACAAAAATGTATGACCAGGTATTTATTGTTGACATATTAAATAATTAGATTACAGATACATTTAGCCCTAAATTATGGAGTGAAGCCATACACAACAACCTCTAAAAATTATGGAGAACGTTTTCTATTTGCATTTTACTTTAGTGAGAAGGCTTTTTGTTTTGCTGCAATGCTCGCCCACATCCTCACTCATTGTCTTTATATAATCTTTAGTCTCTTATTCATAGAGAATTCAGTGTTTTGGTGTTATGTTTGTAAAATTTACCCCCTGCCCCCTTTCCAACCCCCACTCCATCTCTGTTGAACAGGTGAGAAACAGTATTTACAATCTAATCATCTGCTTCTCCTGTCCTGTCCTCTCCTCTCCTCTATTCTCCTCTCGTCCTCCAGGTGGCGCTCTGGGCTATAGTCTACTCTCTGATCATTCTAGTTTCTGTTACTGGAAATGTGACAGTAATCTGGATTATCCTCGCTCACAGGCGCATGAGAACTGTAACCAACTACTTCATAGTCAATCTGGCCTTTTCTGATGTGTCCATGGCAACCTTCAACACACTATTTAACTTTGTCTATGCACTTCACAACGATTGGTACTTTGGTTTGGGCTACTGTCGATTCCAGAACTTTTTTCCCATCACTGCCATGTTTTCTTCAATATACTCCATGGCTGCTATAGCCGTGGACAGGTAAGAAAAACATTATTTGAAGTTCTTGTAAATAATTGTAAGAGCCAATAATATTTTTGTTAATTTTGTAGGCTACAGCAGAGTGCAGACTTCAATCTAGACATGACATGAGAGACAGACAGACATATCACCCAGTTTCTACTTATTGGTTTGAATATAAAATAACCTTTGTCCTCCATCTTTTTTTGCATAGGCCAGATAAGATACTAAATGTACCCACCCATTGCTCTCAGGATTGTTACTAAGTAAGCAAGTGGAACAGAGTGAACAATTGAGACCAACTAGTATAAGCCCTGCCTGTCATTACACATATTCTAACAGAGGCAGGGATAAATTAATGTTCAAATAATTTAAACAATCCTTTAAATGATATTTACACTATTTACACTAATTGATTACACCAGGCATGTATTAATGTGTCAGGCAAGAAATGGCTTTGAGAGTAATTATTTCTAGTAATTACTTGATTAACACCTAAAGGAAGTTTCCATAATGACAGATGGACTGACTGTCAGTATTTTCTTGGAACAAATGGTCCAGCATACATCCAGCATGGTCAGAACGGTAGCATGTGTCCATCTTGTCCTAATAACTTTGACCATTTTGTTTAAAAGATTCAACAGAATCTCTTTTTCCTCTTTCAGGTATATGGCCATCATCCACCCCCTGAAGCCCCGTCTGTCCTCCACCTCTACCAAGGTTGTGATTGGTCTAATTTGGGTCGTAGCATTCTCATTGGCTTTCCCTCAATGCTACTATAGCATAACCACATTCTACTACCCTAGAACTGTCTGTAGGGTGGACTGGCCTGATGATTATGGAGGAACGCATCAACTAAGGTAAAAAAATATGAATAGAGAGATACAGTATGTTTTCTTACTGCCCCTGTATAAACCATGCCCTTGTGCTTGGAGTTATTCTGGCAGGCACAATCAATGCTACAAATATGAGGTCAGCAGACTGCATACACTCAAAATAATCAAACAAAGGTGGCACATTCCCCTCCCCAACTGCTGCAACAAAAGAGACACAAGGAGATGTCAATTAAATGCATCTGTACACACCCATCTCTGCAAAACCTAATCAGCTAAAACAAGTCAAATCAACTGTGTGGTGGTACATGGGGCTTTCAGTGGGGAATGTGACTGATCTCCAGTCTCCATCTCTTTGACTGTTTGTAGTTACCAGCTGGCAGTGATATTGTTGATCTACCTGCTCCCTCTGCTGGTCATGCTAGTGACCTACAGTTTGGTTGGTCGTTCATTGTGGGGTGCCCATATCCCTGGGGAGGCATCAGACCACTATCGCAACCAGATAACTGCCAAAAGAAAGGTAATAATAATAAAAAGGTAATAATAAACACAATTTTTAATAAAAAACCGAATTAAGATTAGTTTAATTTTGCTGAATTTAACTGTTTAAAGCTCTACTAGACTAAAGCATGCTGAACTGTACGATAAAGGTTATAGCTATAATAGGCTATAGTTAACATGTTCTTTGTGCTGTTGTGCAGGTAGTGAAGATGATGGTTGTCGTGGTAACAACTTTTGCCCTTTGCTGGCTGCCCTATCACATCTACTTCATACTGGGGTCATTTAATAAAGACATTTATAAAGAGCACTACATTCAGCAGGTATGTCTATTTTTTCCTATCAATGCTTCAGTTTGTCTCTCTTTAACATCAATATTTATTTCTCTTCATTGTTCCCTTTATATTTTTTCCTATCAGGTGTACTTAGCAATATTCTGGCTGGCCATGAGTTCCACTATGTACAACCCTATCATATATTGTTGTCTAAACCAAAGGTAAAACAAACACACACACACACACACACACACACACACACACACACACACACACACACACACGTACACGCTATCTCTGGCTCTCTTTCTGCAGGTTTCGTGCTGGGTTCCGCCATGCTTTCAGCTGGTGCCCGTTTGTCAGGGTCTCCGAAAAGGACAGGATGGAGCTGCAGCACAGAAACACCTTCCGGGTCACCATGAGCACGCGCGTCTCCGTTAACACCAGCACTGACCCCAACGCACACGCGCCGCTGCACGGCCAGTTGAACAGGCACCGAGACGCACCTGTGCCGCCCCAAGCACCCATGCCACAGGAGGCGCTGAAAACACACGTGCTACTGAAGCAGGGCGACAACAAAGGCAATGCAGACCAATGAATAGAGGCAATAGAAGCATAGCCATTGACAAGGGACACGGGGTAATGAATCAACCCGGTTTCTCGATACTGACCAGGATGGCTTCTATAAATCAACTTGTGACAGCTCTACAGCCCAATAATGCTGATGTCGGAGCTGGTCACAGAGGCAGCATGGCAAACAGAAGTAGTTTGTCATGCTGCCCCCCCCCCCCCCACACACACACACACACACACTCCACCAGAGCTGGTATAGGTATATTATTTCTCCAGTGCATCCTTGTCCTTCAACTGCCTCCTCTCAATATTGGAGGAGCTGTGGTTTGTCTTTGGGGTCTTCCCCCACCGATCAACGAGCTCCTTGTTGTGTCCAGGGGACTCAGCCAAGCCACTGTTGGCTACAGCTCCTGCTAACCACAGCTAAGGAAGACTGAATGCGGTTCAGAAGCCTTGCACTTTGGATGATCTCCCTCATTAAGACCATCGGGCGCTATTCGATCTTAAATCTCATGATTCCTCATTTGTAAATAAGACCTGAGATACCTGAACCCCACCTCCCCTCTGCACCTGTGTACATGAGAGCAAGCTAAATAAATCCTGGCATTTGATGTATATTTTTTTCCTTTAACTTTCTCCATACCACATTTGTATTATTTTTTCCATCCTATTTTATTTGTGTGTCCTTCTAACCTTCCCTTACTGCCTTCTTCCTTACTTGCTCTCTAGAAGAAGAATGATGAATTGTAAATGCTGAAGTCTGGTAGGACAGTGACCCATGGGCACTACAATCCCAGAGCAGAAAGCAGTGCCTAGTGGCATCAGCACAAAGCCTTACAGCTCTTGTTTTCTGTCTCCTTCCTGACAGCCCTGAATATGGGAGGCTTTTCGAATGGCAAATCAGCTGACCTGTTTAGAACTTAATGGAAGTTTAAGTTTTAATATATAAATCCCCCCCCCCCCCCCAAGCATAAATCATCAGTTAAAAAAAAGTGTCATGGGATCTGTTGTATAGCTACTGAGCCGTTTTCATTTACACAATGGCTCAGGCCATTACAAAAATAAGCAGCTCTAGAAATCCCACACATTATTATTTTGTTAAAATATTTTGGATGTTTTCCTTATTGTACAGTTATTGATTTTATATGTTTATATTGTGACCCACTGGTTTGTTCATAATGTGAAATGATGTCATGCTCAGTGGACATTATAATTTATTTTAAGTATGTTAATATCTGCTTATGAAACAATGGTGATAATGTATGCTAATGAAATAGTGCTGTAGAGACTAAATGTGAAACCTGTGAGTGAAGTCAGTTGTTTATACTGTAGCTTTGATATTGATTCCCTGAAACAAATATTTTATGTTCGCCATGGGCATTAACGTAACCTAAATGCACAGTGTAAAAGTAAAACTATGCTTGTTATTTACTAAAACAGTAAAACTAAACAGCTGATTGTTTGTGACCTCAACATTTACTAGGCTTACATTTAAAATACAAATAAAGATGCAAAACTTAATAACTGAGCTGGGATACCATTTTTGGGACCAAAAGCTTTCAATACAAGTTATAAACACAGCCAGTGATTCAGTGAGACTTTGCTCTCACAGTGAAAGGTTTATATTTTGGGTTTCACTTCTTGTATTGTGTATATTATTATAGGTATCATGAAACAGGTTATAAATACTATGACATGGTAATGTAATCTATCTGATATATATTCTCTTTATATATATATATATAAAAAAATAATTTCCCCTGGAATATACTGGCAGAGGCACATCTCTCCTAATATAACCTTCCATGGGCCCACAAAAACAACCACCCAAGCCGATTGATATGTTTGTCTTTAATTCAGTATGATAGTGTTGAATACATACAGTCTGTGGGCTGTGAACAGATCATAAGGTGTGTGTGTGTGTGTTTATTTGGATTGGATATTTTTGTGAAGAGCTTTAGTTAATCTAAAAGTAAAGGTATCTTCTAAAAAAACAGGGAGGGTCATTTTTTTGGCATTGAACAGATGGAAGTTGTAGGCTACTACTTGCTAGTAAAGCGGTAGTGGTTACAGATTGGGCTGGTGTTAGACTCACTTAACTAGCTGTGACAATAAATCGTAATAACAACAAATCTAATAGCCACAAAGCCATATAAGGCCCTCCTTGAAAATAAATAAATTAATGAAAGAATTGCATGAGACTAGAGCCACATATAGCCTATCAAAGGAACAACTGGTCTGAGCCTGTAGTTTGAGAGAAATAGAAATAGAAATTTTAGGAGAGAAATAGAGAAATAAAACATCATTCAATATAATGGGTTTCGGTGAGTGACAGTATAGTTCATAAGCACTCCACAAACTGACAGGTACAAGCAGTGTTCAAATAAAAATGCTGAACTCATATAGGCTTTTAGCTGCTGTAATTATAATCGGAAGTTGCGGTGGCCTCAATAGCTGCTGACCTCTTGAAATAGTGAACACAAAAATTTAATTACAGCTCTAAAATATTAAGCCACTGGAAACCCACAGGTAATTTTAAATTTCAGGTTGAAGTTGTCAGTTGAAGAACCAACAGACAAGGGGTCAGTTGCACCGCCCTAACAGGAGCAACAAAACGTAGGGAGATGTCAATCAACATCTAAAAGCTAAAAGACCTCAATCATTAAAAGTAGAACACTCAAAAGCAGTTTTAAGACTAAAATCGTAACATTCAGCAGTGACAAATGGCTTTTTCTACAAATCAGGCAATTGCAGAAGTCCCTCTTTGTTTGGGGCTGGTACTTCCCCAACCACTATGTCTTTGCCACAGTAACCCTATAAAAAATAAAGAGCAGTACTTTATGGTATTTCTGTGTAAGATTTTAAAAACAGAAAGCGAAAATATTCCCTTTTTTCTCACTATACATACAGTACTGCATATTTAAATATGATCTCGTATACCTCTTATGTTCTAAAAGGGCCATAAGCCCTACAGTAGAGCAATGAATGTGAATTTGGCCTAGAGCACTGTTTTAAAATCCCTCCAGCTCTTGGAGCTGTTGCATGACTGTGTTGCGATTGTTATTTTTATTGTTATTGCGTTCTATTTCTCACTGTTTATCATTGTTGCAAAATGTAACTTAAAAAAAAAAAAAGGCAGGTGGGATAGTGTATTTCTTTTACATGGATAAATAAAGATAATTTAATCCTAAAAATTAAATGAAAATATTACATCAGACTGCAGTTACCAAAAATAGCGACATTTTAAATACATAATACTAATGCCAGATTTCTGAAATTCAGTTAAATTTAACTCATCATGGATGGAATTAAGACGTGTGTAATTACATTCCACTTATTACATTAAAGTTATCCAACAGTGAGTCCAATCACGTATTCAGTACAATCAAGTATTAAGGAGCTGGTAGGGGTTAGACATATTGCACAATGAAGGGGAAGGGGATCCAACCCACAACATTTCGGCTGAGAGTCAACCACACCTAACCACTAGGCTATCCTGCCTACATTCACAAGTTGTTTGTCTGTGCTGCGTTTGTCCTGCAAATGTGCGTGGTTTATCTCGGAAAGTATAACCACAGAGGGCTCAGAACAACTTTAATAGAAACAGGTTATTGTTGCAATGGCTTAACAATCTACACCTTAAACATAGTGCGTGACTGGACAAAGCAGATTTTTTTTTGTCTCTCTCACGCACAGGCTAAAGCAGCTATTGGAGTATGATTAGTAGTTTGTAATGTTTAAAGCAGAGCTATTTGATTGGAGAGTGAGGAAACAAGAGTATTGGAGAGATACGTAGAGGAGAATAGAGGAAAGGAAAGAAGCAGGCAGGAGGAAGGGGATGGGAGAAAAGAAAGAGGGGACAGAGTGAGGAAGGAGGAAAACATTATTCTATTGTTTGTTTTGGTCCTGTCTCAGCCGGCAGCCGACGGCAGTGATGAGGGCCGCTCCTTTACCGCTTCCATCTTCCGACAGCAGGAAGTTGACGTTGCACTGAGGAGCGAGCTTGTTCACCGTCTGCTGCATGACCAGGGAGAAACTGGAGGAAGAAGAGAGAACCTCACTCACTGACGTATAACGTGTTTACTCATTCACTAACCTGTTTATAGTGATCTGTGGAGTTAGGGTGCAATGACTTGAGTGGTTTTCAAACCTTTTGAGACACTATGAGCCGTATAGAATTAATTCAAACATGATTGCTGGAGACAAAAACGTCCGACTCACTGTGGATGTAGCTTGTACAGCGTTCCGTCCACCCCTACAGTGACGTTTAGGTGGTCCAGTCCACGGTTCTCTCTGATTTTATCGACCACGGCGGCCATTCCTGCCCCACACAGCTGAGCGGCACGCCGTGAAACTGCGCCACATACCTACACAACAGTAAAGTAAAGCCACAATTAAAATCAAATATAGGTTCAATGTTCAATTCTGCCCCACCGTCAAACAAAGACTGATGTATTAAGATGGGATTATTATGGTATTTAACAGACATCTTGCTCAGGTCAGCATGGCCACATAACATGACACTGCTTCACATAAAAACTAAATGAAACGTATCACCTGTCCCCAAGTAAACTCCTTTACAGTCACACACCCCCCTTCCCAAGATGCAGCTGACAGAGAGGCATTGTTCGTGTCACACTCATTTACAATCCTGTACTCGCTCAAGTTGCTGTTATCTAACCTCCATACAACAAACCTTACCGTATAAGAATGGGGCACACAGTTTTGCTGACTACTGGCTATCTTAAATGGTTTTTGCTTCAACGTATGAAAAGTGCTTGGTCTCATTCAGGAAAAATCTTTCATTACCTCTTTGACTATGATACTGTCATCACAGGTGCTGTCAAGTCCCAGGTGTTGCAGGATGGATCTGACCTGCAGTAGAGCCAGTCGGTCACTGTGAGACGACAGAGAGACATAAGAGGAAAACAGTTAGCAGAGGAACAAGCCCGGACCAAGACATTTGGAAGTGCTAACTTCCTCTTGGCTTCTTAGTAAAGGCTTGCTTTACTAAAATGTCCACACCACTAAGCATTTTATTCACTGTTCCATGCGTGTGGGCGCACACAGACGCATAAACAAATACTGCTCTGTTCCCTACCTCTCTATCTGCGAGAGGTACTTTGTTTCAAAGATGCCCCTTGTCTTCAGTGTTTCAGAGATCTGTCCTCTGAACAGGAAGCCTCTCTTCGTCAGATCAATTAGAATGTTACGCACAATTTCGCCCAGATACATGCCACTGCACATTTTCTCATATCTGTAAGACACAGACAGAAAAAAAACACACAGACACCGGAATCATTCAGGTGAAAATCAGTTTAAAGAAAAATAATTCAGAAGTGTTTGTGCTGCATTGTGTTTGTTTGCTCATATTGTGTGTGTGTGTGTGTGTGTGTGTGTGTGTGTGTACGGTATGTGTATCTGCATGTGCGTGCGTGTCTAACCTCTGTTTGCCTGGGTTGAGGGAGAAGTCATCCACAGCACGGTCATACTCGGTCCTCATGTCGTCAAGGCAACCGTTGTCTCCGAAGGCCCCCCACTCCATGTTGACACACATCCGTCCCTCGTCTCCCTCTATCATCTCGATGTTCCTCATCTCCTCCATGTAACATGCGTTACTGCCAGTGCCTGCTCAGCACACACAAACACACCACGGGGGAGAACTTGTCAATCGGTACACAATGTTTATGATTTGAATTTCAGTTTTAAATGGTGGGAAGATGGCTTGAACATGTGTGGAGTGGTTTGAAGAAAGCGCGCTTTAACGATATGCCACGGAAAAAAAGAATGCCATCACAGAGAAACAATGTCGACGGACGATGCGATACTAACCGGCAATGAGTCCGACCTCGCAGGTGGGTTCTTCGTAGGCACAGGTCATCATGGTCCCAACCGTGTCGTTGACGATAGCCACCACGTCCAGATGAAACTCCTAAGAGAGTGTTACACACATGTTGATGGACGGTTCACATCGGACCTTTAGCCGACGCTTATAGATACACACAAACATACAAAAACAATAAAGGTCACAAAGAAGATGTTGTCGCGCGAAGAACAAGGTAAACAAGACGCTGAAAAGGAGAAATGGAGTTATTTCTCACCTCTCTCCTCTTGATAGCGTCTCGCAGCAGTCCCACCACGTCTTCTCCCTCGCAGTCCGTCGCCTTGAAGCCCTTAGTCCACGTCACCAGGACACCCTGCAGTCAGTTCAGCTCAGTATTAGGAAGTATTCTCAGGCTGGAGGGAAGCAGCTTTAGCAGCAACCGAGAGCATTTTGTGTCATAGACTCACAGCGTCCAGGCTAGTCTGCTGGCAGGGGAAGGAGAAGGTAAAGCCAAGCGGTAGACGGCCACTCTTCATCCCCATGTAGTCCAGGAAGTCACTGATGCAGTGCACTATGTGGTCAAACAGCTGCAGAACAAAGAATGGCACAATATTCCTCACTTGATGCAGACAATTACAATTACTGCTAGTAGTTATAGCAGTAGAAGCAAGATAAGACGCTTTTATCCAACTCTAGGTCTCGAACCCACAACCTTCCTTCTGGGAGTCCAACCCCT
This sequence comes from Percopsis omiscomaycus, assembly GCA_027575585.1. Classification (NCBI taxonomy): domain Eukaryota; kingdom Metazoa; phylum Chordata; class Actinopteri; order Percopsiformes; family Percopsidae; genus Percopsis; species Percopsis omiscomaycus. The sequence continues at coordinate 13,325 of JAODLI010001024.1, read as the reverse complement.
AGACTACTAGACTATCCTGCTGACAATAATGATAATGATAGATAATTCATTCACGGCATGGATCACTGGTCTATCTCACCTCCTCTCCTGTCCCCTGCATCACCTCCAGAGGTATGGCATAGATCTTGTTGTGCATCTCCACCGTTCTTCTCTTCCCGGAGCGAATCTTCACCAGTAGAACTCGGAAGTTGGTTCCCCCGAGATCTAACGCCAGGAAATCCCCATTCTCTGAACCGATAGGCAGACAGAAGCAATACCACATTGTTGTTAAAACAAGGTATGTGCACATGCCTACACATTTAGGACCTATGGACCAGACCGTGTGTGGAACTCACCTGTCCCATCAGGTGTACTACGTACGAAGGTTGGTAACATCTTGACAGTAGCGATGTTCTGGGTGCTCCTGGAGAGGCCGTTTTGGATCTCTGTCCTCATTCGCTTCTTTACCTACAACACACACCACTAGATTTAGGACTCAGGTCATTTAGGACTCGTGAAAAAGACATGAAAAAGCTGCACACCCACACACACACACACACCCACCCACACTGACACACACACACACACTCACTCAGCTCAACCACCTCACCTCCAGGAGCTGTTCTGTCGTCAGACGGAATTCAGACAGTGTTTGGGTGATTTGTCGCGATCTGTCGGCTAGCCGGTAGGCCACAGCCGTCACCATGGCAGCGCCCTTCCCACTGCCGCTCTCTGATAGGAGGAATCTGATGTCCGAGTCCGGGACCAGACGACGGACCGTCTTATGAAGGCGACGAGCATACCTGAAAGAGATTTAGGAAATCTCTATATCTGTTGCTTTGGATAAAAGCACAATGCATAAGTGAACTAACCTTATGACATGATGCTGTCCTTATTCTAGGAGAATGTTACTTGTTTGCAAAAACTGGTGGTTAACCGGTTTAACTGTTGACAAATGTACTAATTGTAAGTCGCTTTGGATAAAAGCGTCTGCTAAATGCTGTAAATGTAAATGTCTTTAAACTATCACTGTCTCTATGTGTTGTGTTACATCTATTTACTTAATTATAGATATGAGTGGAACATGAATATTGATTATAATAATTTTTATTAAAAGTATATAGTATAGAAAGAATGTTATTATATTGACTTATCGAATTGTATTTATGCAAATGATGTGAATGATATATTGAATATTATTATATACTGATTTATGACTAGAAGAAATTAGAAACAACATCTGTCGTTATGACAGTTATGACAGGTAACGTGTTGCCCTTTTACAACTCAACAAACTCGTTTACAGTCATTTGTAGCATATCATGAATTTCCACGTAACACTATGTAAAGTGTAAATATGAGTAGGTTCATAAATAGTGTTTATAACTCACTGTGGGTGCATCTTGTAGAGTGATCCATCAATGCCTACAGTGGTACGGAGTCGAGACACGCCTTTATTCTCCTTCAGCCTCATTAAGATGGCACCCAGCGTGGCAGATATTAGGTTGGCAGAGCGGAACGATACGATGGCGCACACCTGGCACAGAAAAGAGAAAAAAAATAACCTTTATCAATATAACTTTATGTGAAATAAAACACTGCAGTAAAACATTAGAACTGTAATTGTCAAACAATATCTGCTTTTCCAAAACGTCTATTTCTATAGTGTAATTAAGTATGTTCTCTCTTCTTCATCATTTAAAGACTACTGTAAACATTAATGCTTCTACTGCTATAACTACTATTGGTCTTTTCACATCTTAGACACACTCGAGGTAAAGAGACAGGATGGTCCGTCCTGTTCTCTCCCTATGGTTCCAGACATACAAACTGTGCACCTCCCTACAGCCTGGCCTGACCTAAATAAAGGGTTCAGATTAACCATGTTTAGCAATAATACACACATGTTGCACAGCAATGCAGTCTTCAGTTGAGGGCTCCACACCAAGTCTGGTGAGAATCTCTCTCGTCTTATTTAAGCCCTCTTTACTCCTAAAGGGGGAAGGGGAGAGAGGGAAAACCAAGGTCAGATGAATCATTTCAATGGCTAAACCAAGTGAATGTAATGATGTTTTGGTTATGAATGAACAGTTGCCCTCTCATTTGAAACTAGGCTCTTACTTCTCTATGGCAGAGACATGCTTGGTCTCAATCGTTCCTTTGGTAAGCAACTCCGGGGTAATCCTTCCTTCAAACAGCAGGCTCTCTTTAGCCATCTTGACTAGGATGAGACGAACTAGCTCCCCCATGTACATACCACTCACCATCTTTTCAAAGCTGGCAGAGAAGGGAGCAAATTATAAAACATATGATAAATATAGATATTTGATGACTGCATACTATGAGCTATTACAAATAGATAATATAAGACACACCATATACATTATAGTAGATGCATTTGTAGTTTTTTCATGAATTGAGAGCCTCTGTCAATGTACCTTATTGTTTATCTTAAAATAGTAGGCCATATTTCATACTAAGCTTTCACATACAATTACAATTAGGTCATTTATCAGACGATTTTATCCAAAGTGACTTACAATCACATGGTGCTATTACATTGAGCAGATAGGGGTTAGGCATCTAGCTCAAGGATGTTTACAGGTGGGCCAACTCTGGGGCTCAAACCCACCACCTTCTGGCTGAGAGTCCAACACCTAGACCACTACACTATCTTGCCCCACATTTCACATACACATTTGAAATGCTTACACATAATACTGAAAACCTTCTCATATACAATGAAAATGCTTTCAAATACTACTAAAAAAACGGACATACATAAAGATGTATTCTAAAGTCATATTAAATTATAAAGTCAAGTGTTCATAATGTCTTTCATGCGTACTACTGTGGTTCAAAAGTTCCACCGAGTTGCACTTTTGCCACGCAGCAATGTGCAGCGTTTTATGGGCATGGCCAACTTGTGCCTGCTGCAGCAGCACCAACACACATGAATGGGATTTCATGATGCCGGCCGGGGGTAGCACTTAACCGGGGTTGCCTCAGCTCTGCCTGAGTGAGTGGAGCCTAACAGCAACGGAAATCACTAATGACCGTTCGCCATTGTAAACAAATATAAACAAATATGAACAAAGCAAAACTGAAAAAGGTTAACAGGACTAACATGACTAAATATTGCTTATTCGTTGTTCATTATATGTCTTTTATACAAGGTAGTACACAAGGAAGACTTTAGAAACACCTTCTTCATTAACTGTACTAATACAGTATATCTGTTGTCTTCCATCATCTTTTTCATATGCATAACAGCCACGGTTGGATCACATGGGGTAGCTGACCAATCAAATTTTAGAACTGAAATCACTCGCAAAAACACTATTGAAATTACATCACACATTATATTGGAAATGCTCACACATACTACTATAATTTTTTAGTAGCATGTAAGAGAATTTTTTGTAATATTTTGAAAGCATTTTCAGTAGTATATGATTTTCAGTGCTATGTGTAAGCATGCCATAGGTGTATGTAAGAGCATGTGTATATGAAAGCTTAATCATGTAATATGGCCTATGGGGCACCTCATATTTTTAAGAACATACACATTATATACACGTACAAAACATGAATAATTTAATGAATCCACGACTATAATTCAATATAACATTTGCGTACAGCTGTTTGCCAGGGTTAAGGGAACCTCTGTCTATTTCTCTGTCGAACTCTGTCCTGATGTCTTCAAGCCTGCCGTCGTCTCCGAAGGCTCCCCACTCTGTGTTGACACACATCCGGCCCTCGTCCCCCTCCACCTGGTCAATGTGACGCAGCTCCTCCATGTAGCACGCGTTGGTGCCTGTGCCTGGATAGAGAGACAGACAGAGAGGCTAATGGCTTATGGCTAATGGCTAATGGCTAATGATTGATTGATACACAGTATATTTCATCGGTTATGTGCCCAGCTGAAAGGCGCATTCCTCGATTTGCTTCCGGAAATACCCTTACGATGGAAAACGTTTGGTTTAAAGCTCTTAGAGCGCATGCCCCTCCCCCGCAAAAGTGTCTAACGCTCCTCTCTACCCCTCCCCCCTACACACCACTGGCTTACACTGTTCTCCACCACCCCACCCCCATGCCAACGCTTAGCTGGGGAAATCAGGGATTCTATAATGCAATATAGGAGTGTGCCTTTAATGTACCAATGATTATGCCGACTTCACAACGCTGGTCATCAAATCCACAAGTCATCATAGTTCCCACTGTGTCGTTTACCACTGCCATGATGTCTGCATCATAGTCCTGAAACACACAGATCCCTCCACTCAAAAAACATTCACTTTTTCTTCATCGCCCTGTTTACCAGGAATGAAAGCAGTCCTTGAGACGTGGCTTTGAATAATGTACTGTATTTCTTCTGGTGTTTAGCAGTACTATGCATGCAGTACGTCTCTCTTTCATCAAAAACAATCAAGAAAAATGTTTATTTGTTGTGCTGGAGTACTTCAAACTGGAATTAGGCTGCTTTTTAAAGCATATGGACTACTGTAAGTCTCACTCTAGTAAAGTGACATTGTTCACATGGGCCATCAAGCGTTCCCAAGTGAATACAAGTGAGAGTTTATGGGGAACGTGACACCACCACAAAACCTGTCCAAATGGGTCTTTGGGATAAGACTCACCCCACGTTTCTTAATGGCTTTGTTGAGCAGCGTGACGACATCCATCCCCTCCACTCCACTGGCCTTGAAGCGCTTAGTCCATGTTATTAGAAAGCTCTAGAAGTGAGTTTGGGTTTAAATGGAGTTATGTTATGGTCTTTTTGTCTGCACTCAATGGCTAGAGCTTGGCATGTGTGATTATCTGGATAGAGCATTTATCAAAATTCCCCTTGTGGATTACATAATAAAACATAAATGAGAGCCAGACAATAGACAAAGCCGGCGACTGAGGGTGTGTGGGAAGCGTCCTGGTCCAAGCTCTAGTGATCTCCCACCTAGACTACTGCAACTCTCTGCTAGCCGGACTACCGGCCTCCGCTACCAGACCCTTACAACATGCTCAAAATGCCGATCCCTTAGCTTCCACCTATATATATATTTTTTTTAAATCCCCCTTTCCTTATTAGATAAGCTCTTAGAAATTTAGCACTAGCTGATATTTGGGCTGTTAGCAATTATTTTGTGGATTGAATGATACGTTATTGGGTAATGTATGTTGTAAAACGAACTTAGCCCTGATGACATGCTGCTGTCATTATTCTGACAGAATGTTGTTTGCTTACGATCATTGGTGTATGACCTATTCTGCTATTGACAAATGTACTTATTATAAGTCGCTTCGGATAAAAGTGTCTGCTAAATGCTGTAAATGTTAATGTCTTACCTCATCCAGTTTGGTCTGTCGACAAGGGAACGAGAAGGTGAATCCAACTGGTAGTTTCTTGTCTTTGATGTTATGTTTCTCCATAAAGTCACCAAGACACTCTGCCACGTGGTCAAACAGCTGGGAGAGGAAAGGGAGGAAAGGCAGAGAGAGCAACAGAGGGAGAAGTCTCAGACTTTAATATGACCAAACATGTTAAGCAACACAGAGATAGACTATGGTATACAAACGTCTATGATTGTTGTATGCGTAGCTGTTTGCATTTGGTGTCTTGTTCTGAAGGTAAACATACACTGGATCCACTGCCATGCATGATGTCCTCTGGTGTCTCGTAGATTTGACTCTCCATTTGAACGGTCTGTTTCTTCTCGTGGCTTACCCTGACTCGAAGAATCCTAAAGCTGCTCCCGCCTAAATCCAGTGCAATGAAATCCCCCTTTTCTATTGGAAGGGAGATAAAATATAAAGTATCATTCACCAAAGATCATGCAGGTTCACTACGATTTCACAATCAGCACATCAGCACATCACACCAGAGAGGTACAAAGAGATTTATAAAAACTGGAGCTAACCAGTTTGAAACAGTCTACTATACATTTACCTTTATTCAAAATGCCACAAAGCCTAAATTGAATGAATAAATGAACGAATGAATAAACAAAAGACCGTCATGTGGTGCCAATCATCAGCACAAAATGGACTGGATAGACTGGATTTTTTATTTTGTTTTAGACAGCATGTCATGCAATCCTTTGCTTGTTTGATAATAACAACATACTATATTTTATTTATTGTGTAAGGCTAATTATGATGCCCACTTATAGCATCCCAGCTGCCGTGGAAGGGCAGCTGTGATGGACTGTTTTACGAGAGTGTTTTACCTCTTCCGATAGTTGGATACGCTATAGGGGGTGTAATGTGGGCCTGTGCGGCTCTTTGAGACTGTAATGTAATTAAAGGTTATATGAATAAATGTGCCTTAACAAATTTAACTGATTCACTTATTTTAAATATAAAAGTATTTGCATGTGTCTGTTTGATTATATGACTTTGTTTAACCCTTCACACCCTGTTATATCCTGTTGGAAAGATTAATCTCATTTGGTAATGATTGACTGATCTTTGAAGTAGTTCCACGGTAGCCACCCAACTGGTCTTTTATGGCTTCACCTCCAGATTTAGTCGATGGTAAAAAAGAACATTTTATATATTGAGGCAGCACAGTTAGAGGGACATAAACTGTATTTTCCTCCAGAACACGTATTCATATGAAATGCAGTTGTAGTTTTTATGAACACAGTGAAGACTTTTAAAAACGTATCATAACTCATGAATAATAGCTCGTAGCTAGGGGATTAACTACGGATAAGAGGCAGATAACGGTTATAATGGCACATATGGAGATCAGTGTTTACCTTTAGGGTCCACTCAAATGTTCCTTCTTAAGCCAATATTTAATTTCTTTAAAAAAAAAGGGTTAATGAAACTTGCTTCAAAAGACATAATATAGTATAGTAGTAGTAATATAGTATAGTATTATTGGTATCAACACACATTTAGCACTTGTAGACATGTATTGAGTGTGTGTAAAGCAGTATAATTTCACAATGTGGGTTCTGCAAGAAAGGGGTGTACTGAACACAAGGTCAGAGAGATTTTGTTTCGGTTAGCGCAGAATATAAATGCACAGCAGGGAGGAGAACAGTTAAGGGTGCTCAACCTTGGGACTGAGAGTTACGGAATTTAATTATGACTGAGATTCTGAAAAAGCTTTTTTTGAAGCACTACTCAAGTGACCAGCTGCTCTGCCGAGGAGTCCCTGAGCAAGACGATGAATCCCTACAAGCCGTTTCCTGTACTGGATTTGGTGTGCTTACCTCACCAGCAGGTTGATAGAGACAAATTAAACAAAAAAACCTAACAAACTAAACTACCTCAAATAAAGTAATTGTTAGTTTCCTGTTTTCTTTAACCATGGGCGACAGGATTAGGGCTAATCTCTGATCTTCAGCTGTGTGTGCTCGTGTGCGTGCACGTGTGTGTGTGTGTGTGTGTGTGAGAGAGAAATAGACAGGGATATATGAGCAGCATTAGAGAGAGACAGTTAGAAAAGAGTTGGGTTACTAACCTGAGCCATCGGGGATTGAACACACGAAGGTGGGCAGCATCTTTAGCGTGGCCGTGGGGTTCGTGTCCCGACCCAATCCGCTGGCCAGCTCCCTGCGGAACCGCTGCATGATGTCGTGCAAGGTCTCATCTGAGAACCGCATGGAGTACAGGTACTTATCAATCTGAAACAAACCAAGTAAATGTCATGAGCGTGTTTGTGGCCTGTGGTTTTCCGTTTGAAAAGGACATCCACAAACAGACACTGATCAGAGCTAACCATTGACTCCTATTTACCACACAGAGAAAGCAGGAAGAACAGGGCTTTTTAAAGATACTCAATAAAATACTAAACTGTCATTCAAGAAATAAGAGCCACGAGGGCATTCGGTGATGTGACTAAGGGTGCAGTGATGCTACACAGTTTTATGTGTGATGGTCTCCATTAGTTGATAACCCGTCTGTTCTTTAGCCCAGTGCTTCTCAAAGTGTGGATCAGAACTCCCCGAGGGGTCGCAATATGTTATTAGGAGGGTTGTGAAATTATTTCAAAATTTAGAAATAATGTTTTCTCTAGTTACATTATAATATATTTTGCAATTGTTTCTATTCTATTTGTTTTCTACATTTTTTATGCTGTAATGTTACGCATACGCATGCACAAGGGGGGGGGGGGGGTCGCAAACACTGCTTTAAATCTTAATTTTAAATACAGTTACAGTTTAATTTCCAAACATAAGCTGGTTGCTGGGTTATGAATTAAGCTTATGCTATACAAAAAAGGAAAAAACAAGGGATGTCAAGAGTTAGCATATAGCAATCAATCCCATATGCAGAGGTAGCTATTGATTCTGTGATTTAGAAGCATGACTAGCATTCCTATTTAGCCAATCACTGTGGCTAACTATCATTGGGAGGAAAGGAAATATTAAACATGTCGTGAAGTCCATTATTGCCTCAGTGTGTGCGATGTAGCCTAGTAAATACCAGATGGGTGATTAAGGCCTATGACACAGCATTGATGTGATTCTAAACACTTGATTTTACACCTCAAGAACAGACTCAAATAATTATTCCTTACTTCCTAACATCATCAAGTCAAAAAGTCATAATTTTACTAGTTTCAATCATGGGGGAAATTCTTATCACAATTCGATGATTTAATACAGCGGGTGCTTAATAATTACACACTTATTTCTTTTCTATTTTATTACTTGCTAACTGAAGTGTTTTGATATGTACAGTAGGACATATAGTACAGGCAACATGTACATGCATTTTACAGCATACAAGTAATGTGGCAACAAGCCTTGGTGACTGTCCATCTGTTTTACAACACTACATACTGTAAAATGCAACGGAGAAGATTTAACTTGGTGGCTGTTTTTTGGATGCCTTTTAAAGTTTGGTTGAGCTCTCTTGGAGTGTAACTGAGAAAGAGTCCACCCAGGGACAGCTGTTTGTGCGTGTGCTACAGTATATTTCCTCAAAATGCAGTCCTCACCCCGGGACATTTACATTCTTTTGTCACGTGGGGAGCCCACTTTCAGTAGTCCATATGCTTTAAAAAAAAAAAAAAAAAAAAAAAAAAAAAAAAAAAAAAAAAAAAAAAAAAAAAAAAAAAAAGGTACACACTCAGAAATAGAAGTACAGAAATGTACTTAATAGGGTACAAATGCTTGTCGCACCAGAGGTACCCTTTTGAGGGACATTTGTGTACCCTTTATTACCACTTTGTACTTTTCTGGTGCACTTCAGGCTTCTTAAAGACCAATATTGTACCTTTGAGGGAACATTCTTCAAAAGTGTACCTCTAAGTACAGAACTGTTGTTGTCTCATACTTCCATTTTTGAGTGTGTATACATTCAAATATACTAATACTCCAGTCCTACTGAAAACCACAAAAAGCAGAAAACAAACCATGGGCTGGTCTAATACCACTTGTATATGATTTGCAACTGGTTTTAGTGGAATGATGTTTGAGTTTATGAGTGACAACGCAGTATTTGTGATGTTACTCACCATCTACTTTGTCTGTTTTACACGTCTTGTATATTGCAAACATTTATTTCTATTTGTGTGATGCATGTCACCTTTTACAAACTAAATTCTTCAACATTTAGCTCCAGTCACAAAATGTGCAACAACGTAGCTCCACAATGTAGATTAGCTATAGCCTATTGAATAGAACCAGAACAGTCCCACAGACATGGTCTGGAAAAACTGAGTATCTATAAACTGAGTATGCTTTTTCAAGACAAAACGTGATACTAGCTAAATTACCCTGTTGCTAAACCTGGTCTATCTACTAAAAGGTACAATGTTTTGTAATTTGTGAAAACTGTATGACCCAGGTCACAATCCAAGACAAAAGTGAGACCCGAGTTGTGTAAGAACTACAATACAGTGCCAAAGATATCTCCCTGATAACTTCTCAGTTACAAAAGTTTGGATTAGAAAATAAAAACCAACAGTACTTCCTTATTTTGTTTCTCCCATAGTCTTACAATAGTGGGTAGCCACATTTGACCTTTGCTTTATGTGACATCACATCAAAATCAAGGATATCCTATGGTCAAAAATACCAGGATGCAGTACAGGCAAAACTACATTCAGAATGTAGTTTTTGAAATTTAAATCAATCAATATAAAGAGGTTACAGTGTACGTCATAAAATTAAACATTGTAATAGAAAATAATTGTGTGTTATAACTTAGTTACTTAGCATGGGGCTGTGGTTGAGTTTGATAAATATATATCTTAATTGTGGAGCCTAGCTAAACAAGAATATGCTCTTATTAACCTGCCCATCCTAGTTAAACAGTGTTTTACATATGAAACCTAATCTATCACTGATCCCACAGCAGGAACAAATTAGCATCTCACTATGTTGTGACTCAGCACATTAGCAACAGGAAATCAGGAAGGACCACCTGCAAAACACAGCTAGATAATTCTTGTCAGTTGTTACAGTGTATGAAGACTTCTGTAAGAATTCATGGGTTAGTTTGTAAAATTTCTGACACGGTAGTAAGGTAGAGTTGCTACACTCATTACATTGTTACATTCCTTGATTGTAACATGTTTGTTTGAGCAAGGTTGTAAAAGCAATGGTGTCTCTTTAACACACCTCTGACACCTCACCCCAATCCACCTTCCTCTTCTTTTCACCTTTCCCAATGTTTCCACTCCTTTCTCTCCCTCCCTCAGTTTACATTCCAGCTCACAACAATGGTCTTTTCTAGCGTCACACAGAGGCAGTTCACGGAAGAAGTGAAACACGACTCCGCTGTGTATGTGTATGTACTTCTCTATCTAACTTGAGTCATGTGGAAAAATACTGTCTGTTATATTGTCCTCTTACCACGTTACTTAATCTACTAAACCCCCCAAAACACACACAAACACTGTAATTACAATATTTTACCTATTCTAATATACAAACAGAACACACACACAACAAACTGTAACCAAGCGTATTCTCACAAACACACACATGCCTTATAGTCAAGGACAGTGCAGTGTGGAGTGTGAAGCAGACAATGGCTTATGCAAAGTTGGCTGATTTATGACAATAGAAATTGTACTCATACAAGAGACTATTTTTATAACTGTAATAATAATAATAAAAATAATAATACAGAATAATAGTCTGAAATGATCTCCGTAAGCTTTTCTTACATACATACTATATAATATATTTGAGATGGCGGAGGACTGCTAAACATTCTAAACAGAAATCAAACATGTTCAGTGTGTGTGTATGTGTGTGTTGTTAATTACAACATTACAATTCTGCTCTCTAGGCAATCAAAGGGGCACCACTGTATAAAATGTGTGTACTGTTAAGCCTTCTCTTCCCGTCACCTGTGGTCACATGGTTCAAAGCTGGCCTATTTTAGGAAGAAGGGAAGCAAGAAGACTTGAATTAAAGAGAGAGGAGATGAGATGGGATGGGATGGGATGGAGAGAGAATCTTGTGTTTCTCACCCCCCTTGCATTATTGTTAATCAGTTATATCTGTCTTCCTCATGTGGTGCTCAATTGTGACATCATCAGTAAGAGACCTTAAAGGGTCCCTGCCTCATTGCTACAAATTGTCCTTTGGATAACTTGAATCCTACAATATCTTAAATAGGGATCTGACAATATGAAAATCAAACAAATCAAACAAAAACAAACACACAAAATACTGGTATTATTTTAGATTGTGAATCATTCCAATATTTACCAAATATAGACAACTTAAAACAGATATTGGAATGGAATGGAGTCTGCCACCTGTAACCATGGATTTATTACATTTTCCTTCAGTGGTTCTCTTAAGACTTAGGCTGGGACTGGTTGAGTAAGTTAGAGGGGGGGGTTTGTGGCCCTGTTAACAGTTATGAAAGACACATATTCATGTTGCTCAAGGCATCTAGCGCTTCTTCTTCCTCTCTAACATTTTACTAAAGATACAAGCAAAGAAAAATGTGCTATTAAACAATTAGAAATATATTTTATGTATTCTCTGCTACCGTTGTCTATATCCCTCAGCTAAAGTAAATAGAAAATTATGATTAGAATTGAACAAATATTACAATAGACATTTAATCTTCTCTGTGTTCAAAAGACAACGTTTGACCCTAAAATGCTGCAAAGTCATGAAAGCCATGTTAAAACTATCATGCTCTTCCCTTTCTCTCAGCAATTGCCCTATTGTGGCCTATTATAATCAGCATTACAATACAGTAGCTATACGGCCGCACACTTCCTCTTAAACCTCTCTTAACGTCGTCCTAGAGTGTTAGCACTAGAAGAAAATTGTATTGCAGGCCTCTAATACGAGTATATTGATAACATAAAGCTGAATGACCTCTAAACGCAACTTTCTTCCTGTATAACCTAGTTCCACGTCACGTTACCTAACACAACATGAGCCATCACGGACATAACTTCTACAGAACTATCTGTGTTTCATACCAGCAAACTTGACTGATCTTGTTAGGGTAAACATGACCTCCACCCCTCCAAATGACTTTCCTATTCCTCTCTGCCACGTTATTTTCTCTCTCCAAACATGTATAACTATAAGCAGGCTCCTAGTGTCAAGCGGCAAGTACGTCCCAAGGCTCAGTTATAGTGATGGTAGTAACACCAAACCCAGTGACCTCTACAGCACTCTCCTTCTTTCCCTTTTCTATCCTCTCAGCCTCACCTCATATCCGTTTAACACACACACGCACGCACGCACGCACAGAGAAACAGGGAATGAGAAAGAGAGAGAGAGATGATCGCTCACCTTTTTAACTTGGTCATCCTTAAGTTCGGTGAAGAAATAAGCTAGTAGCTGGGCCGCAATCATCCTGATCTTCTTTTCCTCTTACACGCACACACACACGCGCGCGCACGCTCGCTCCCACACACTCCGAGAACAAGCAAGTAGGTAGAAATAAATGGTGTCACTTTCTCATATACAACCTTTCTGTGTAAAGGATATAAATACAACACAGTATTGTCTGAAATTAACTCCGCATGTGTCAAACACTAACCAGCACACTGCTACCGTGCTTACACTCCACTCCCTCCCTCTCTCTCTCTCTATCTCTCTCTCTGTCTTTTCGCTGCCTCTCTCTCTTCCTCGCTCTCTTTCTGTGCAGCCAGGAAGTGTGGGTGAGACTAGCCAGAAAGAAACTGCAAGAGAGAGGGAGGAGAGGTGAAGGAGAACTAGCCCCACTACCTGCGCTCTGATTGGTCAGGGAAGTGAGTGACTTGAGAAAGGTGACACACCCCCTCGACAGGGATTGGCTACAGGGCTTTATGCGTCTAAGCTCAGAGATAGAATGTGTGTTTGTGTGTGTGTGTGTGTGTGTGTGTGTGTGTGTGGTGTGTGTGTGTGTGCGTGTGTGCGTGT
>JAODLI010001023.1:0-11573 GCA_027575585.1 Percopsis omiscomaycus | reverse complement strand
AAAGAAAGAAAGAAAGAAAGAAAGAAAGAAAGAAAGAAAGAAAGAAAGAAAGAAAGAAAGAAAGAAAGAAAGAAAGACGTGTAAACTCGAAGAGGAAGTTATAATTCAGCAGTGCCGCATGGAGAGGACCAACGCTGGACGTATTCAAGCGTGCTTCGCCGTTTCAGCAACAATAACAAAACCAAATGCCTTGGAGAGAAAAAAGAACCCACACACAGCCACCTGGGCTTGGGTCATTTCGCCTCGCCTCCTCATGCTTGTCTGTAGAACAGCCTCGTCAGGTTTTACAGTGTTGTGCATCAGTAGGCTTGTTGGGAGGCGATACCAGTTCTCGCCCTACCTATTTAAAAAATACAGAGACATAAATAGGTGGGTTAATGAGGCGTCTCTCCACCTTTTCATCTAAAGCTGGGTTCCAGGTCCGCCAGTCATACAGTCCTACTGCCTTCTCGACTCAAGTACAAGAGGGAGAGAGAAATTATATTAGGCGAGGTATGTCTCATCAACTGGATATATTTTGACCCATGGACGTGATCTACATTTGGGTGACAGTCACTAGTTTGTCATAACCATCTCGTATGATTTTCAAGGCAAGTTAAAATTCTGTTGTTATGTCAATCTAAAAGGGGGATCTTCTGACAGCCAAGATAACCAGGTGGTATCCAGGAACAGGTTATCTGGGTTATCTGTCAGCTCATATCAAGCACTCGAAAAGGATTCAGATACTGCTGTTTTCAGCTGTCGTTGACAATGATACCTTCGAAGTAGACAGCTGGAAGGAAGTCATTGTGGTATCACATCCTATCGATGAGACGTAGAAATGTGTCTGGAGAATGTGTCTGGAGCCCAAACGGACAACCCTTAAGAAGCGAGAGAGAGCGAGAGCGTGAGCGAGAGTGAGAGAGTCTAATCCCTAACTGTTGTGACGAGAAGAGAAAAAATACCTTGGCTGCTGCTTACTGACTGTAATTTTCTATTACCAGTCCAAACGAGGATTTACATTGCCCCTTCTTCTGTGCTCAGGCAAAGGATTCTGGAACGTTTGCCCATGACTTGTTTGCCCGTATGCAGCCATCTTGGCCAGGTCGATCTTGCACATGAGTCTGCATCTCAATGACACCAACTGGTTTAATACAATTTCCACAATGCTGGGTGAAGTGTCCGCGTGGGGAGGGATGAAATCAGTGTGTCCTGGCAGGGGTGAGAACACGTAATGCAGCTACAGTACCTCTGCCCTCTGCAAAGCCAATTGGTGGTCATCACAGAGGACAGAGTCGGAATTAGTGGCTAAAATGGTGATTGAAATCAATTAATCAGGTTCATTGATTTCAATCACCATTTTAGCTAAGGAGACAGGGACCACCTTGAAATTGCAAGGTGCCATCTGAAAACAGCTTCAGAGGAAACCTTTCAGTGTACAGGACAGGGGGGACTGCCGGTAGGTTCCTCCCTGTTGATTTCAGCTCCAACCACAACACATTTACCGACGAACAATTACTGTAATGCACCGTTCTACCAGTCACGAACACTGCCCCACACAATTCATTTGGTTTTCCTTTGGAAATAACTTGCCCCTGGCACCATGTAGTGAATACTGCCATTAACCAAACCAGGTTTTGGCATTGACGGATCATGATTTGCCAGGGGCCCATATACCACTTACCCACTTCTCTTTCCTTACAGTTAAAAGGAACTATCTCAGACTTTATGTACTGTAATGTCACCACTGACTCTATAAAGCCTCTATCATATCCAGCCCAATACCTGACCTTTGAACCAAATGACTTCCATTATCTTGATTTGGGCGTGTGAATGTCTGTGTACTGAACATACACAATATCCTAAGGCAAACATGGAGTTGCGTGGTTAACAGCCCTGCTGTGGGCACCTTATTGCCAACCCTGAGGGACAGATTATGCTTTGCTTCTGATGACAGGTAAAGGTCAGTAAATGAGGGGTGTGACACCCTAACAGACGCGTTATGGTACTATAAAACCTTTCACTGGATCCAGACAGCCTCCATTATTGCAAATAACCGACCAGTAATCAAAACCTCAGTACTTCATTAGTTTGAATGAAAAAATAAAATAAACACATGATTTACCTATGCCTTTGATTGGTTATGTCTTGAACGGTGCGCCAGTAAATACCCATTTGTAAAGCACGGCCTTTTTGCAACTGGACAATCCTCCCCCGTTTACTAGTACTAGTAGGTATATATATATATATATATATATATATATATATATATTGTTTGGTTAGTAAAAAGTTGAGTGTAGAAACCAACACTAGCCCTAACTTTTTCATGAAGAGTTTGTAAATTCATTCTAATACATATAAAAAGTTCAACCTTGGAACAAGAATACCCCTGGCCACTAGAATTGTATTTGGTCTGCATGGTACGATTACTGGTGATGTCTAGGTACATCAGAAAATCAAGCTTTGTCTAATGTTCCAAAGACAAGCAGCAGTCCATGTGGAATTTAGTTTGCAATGGCATACAACGATTCTAAGAAATTAGCCACTATGGCTTCCATTTTTTTTTTAAACTTACATGTTTCAATTAGGTCATTTAGCAGACGCTTTTAACCAAAGCGACTTACAATTACATGCTTCTATTACATGGAGCAGATAGGGATCTTGCTCAAGGATGCTTACAGGTAGGCCAACTCTGGGGTTTGAACCCACAAGCTTCTGGCTGCGCGTCCAACACCTAGACCACTAGACCATACTGCATGTTGCAGGTTAAAATTAAAAATTTAAATAAAGGAAGAAATTATATTTAATAAAGGAGGGGTGGGGGTATGGAAGAGAAAGCACTAGTAGGATTTAATCCTGGGCCACTTATAGCCTAGAAAGTAGTGCTAAAAATGCCTTCCTTCTGCCGGGAGAATAAAGTTACAAAATAATCATTGTTCAATTGAACATGTCTCTGTAACTCAAGTAACTGTTGCGTTCAGAGATATTTTCGTCAGAGGCATCGCCAAGAAGCCAGGCCCTTTATTAGGGGACGAGAGTCTGCCAACATCTGTGCCTCTGACGCTAAGCAGGTACTGTGAACATGGGACAACAGCAGTAGGGTGAAAGATGAAAAGTTATGACAGTCACCTCATAAGGCCTTGTTGTAATCACACCCGCAGGCAGCATATTTACTTCCTGGTGAACAATGAGTGAGTGTATAATGTGTGTGTGTAGTTCAGGCAAGATCATGCACACTAGTATTTTTCTGACAAAGGTGAGTGTAAATTGTATCTGTTTCTATATGGTGGGTTTATGGTACAAGTTAATCCAAAAGACGCTCATCGGCAGGCTTTCTATTTATTGACATGAGACCAATACTCTAAGCATTGCATAGACATTACTGTAAGATTAATAGGTTTTGTGAGGGTCAGACAAGGTCAATGAGCTGAGACAGCTGGAAATTCAATGTATGCTATTCTTTATTTAGTACTGTAGATGTTCACATATGAGCATTTGTTAACCAACCACCACCACCAAGTAAATTTAATCAACAAAGAAAAACACTTTCCTGTTCTAAACATTTTCCACATTTTCAGCAAATTCAAATCTCCCATTTCTAAAACCTTTCCAACCAAGCCTCAATCTCGCAAATTTGCTGTTATACAAAAACATTCATGTGGAACAAATCAATTCAGCACAAATAGAACAAAATGCATATAGAATGCCCCTAAAACAGCAGTGCAGTGCAGTGGAGGTAGGTTTTAGTTATAAGTTTCTGCTTGAGCAATGTGCTCACATGCATTTTAAAGATGGATACTGTGTGCTGATCTGGTGTGCTCTGCGTGGCTCTGAAAGTGGATTAAAAAGGCTTTAACATCAAGATGGTCCCTAATGAAACCCAATGGGGAGTTAGCTGGTCTCGTTTGTCCAGCTAACTCTGGTAAAATAGCCATCACTGTGTTATTGCCTTCTCTAAAAGTAGCCTGGTGCTGCCAGAACAATGGGTTATGCTGTCTGCTGTTTTAGTCGGGACAGTAAAGCCTTATGATGTAGTCACAGACCAAGCATGCAATATGAATGAATTAGGAAAAATGTTTTAGCCAACTGGCCACTCTAATCTCCTAACAATAGATATTTCTATTAAATATAAATATTTAGGCTATAAAAGCAATTGGAGAGAGACATTTAAAATAGGGCTGGGCGATATGCAGTATTACAATTATCATAGAAAATAACAAGATATTGTAACGGTGTCTTGAAGTGGCAAGAGTAAGCGCAAGCCAGAGGAAAAACGCAGGCAGACGTGGAAGCGGTGAATGCATGAAGCGTATTTTAATACTCCAAGAAACTGAACACAGTGCAACACAACGTACAGGTTAACAGAAAACAATGACCTAGTGCTGTTAGCTAACTTAAATAAGGCCCATAATAGTTAATGAGGCACACCTGTGTGGGGCTAATCCCCCACAGGTGCGCAGCCAGAACAGGAGGCCCAGGGCGTGTGCACGCCAATCGTCACAGATAGATAGATAGATACATAGATAGATAGATATGCATATGAATTCAAAACCCAATGTTAAAAAATCCGAATTAGGTATGCAACCTTATGATATGAGGTTACATTGAACTGAATAATATCAGACTACCCCCCCCCCTAATGTGCATATCTTATTAATACAGACTACAAAATGATCTTATTTTCATCACGATATGATACCCTGGAAGGACGATACGATGAAATGTTGTAGTAAATATAAGCAGGATAGGAGATCACATATCAGACTTGTACTACATTATAGTGATGCACTCACTGTGGTTTTAAGTTTCATTAAGGGAACAGTTACCTTTCTCTTCCCAACAGTGTACAAGATTCCATCTACGATAGCTCATATGGCAATGTAAAATGTAGTGACATTGTTTTGCACTCAGTTTTCCATCTATGCACCATGGTGCCATGTTTCTTCTAAGCTTCTATTGATAATTTTGCAAGATTCATTCAATTGGTGTGAATTCCAGAGCTGTTTTTCTTCCTCTTAATATTATTGTAGAGTTTTCAAAGGTGTTCTTGTTACAATATATGTATGTATACATGTATGTATCCAATTTTTTCCTTACTCATACTCATACTTTGGTGGATTTGGTATATTAACAGGTAGACATTGTATTGTATCAAATTAGTTTGAGCCATCTACACTACAGTGGGCAGGCGTCAATCCAGCAGCCTTGCAACCCACAGGGATAGAAGTCATAACAAAGATCAATACTGCTATGGGATCCTACACACCCAAATCATCTATCACAAAGACCTGGGAAATGTTAGTCCACAGATATTGACTGCAGTAGGCTATATACACTATTAAGTCATGAGGGCCCCACTGTGCCCGCTCCATCTTGTTTTTCTTTTCCTCTTATTCTCTCGTCTCGTTCTCTCACTTAAGTATCCTTCGCTTTCACCCTACTCCAAGTAGCTGGTGAAAAGTCTTCCACAAACACAGACTGCTCTAGCGTAAACAGACCATGTATACAGGATGACATATAAACTTGACTGTACGATTCCCTAACAGTGTCTGTGTTGATACATTGATCTAAAAACATGTTGATGTGTGTATATATATATACACACAGCATATTACTATTGAGTTTAAGTTGATATTAGGCTACTGTATTGTCAAACTAACACTACATAGCCTCAGTGATAAGATATTGCAGTCATTGACTAAAATGAAAATATTTGTGTCATGGCACAGATGCCATTCTCTCTGCGCTTACTCATTATCCAGTACAATGTCAGTACCCCCAGGTCATGAGAGGGAACATTCCTTCACATTTCCATCTATGGACATCACAAATAAACAGCAAGTAACCCCAATAGATGAAACCCTTCCATTTGCCATGTAAGGACACAATCTATTTTATTCTTTGTCCTCAGCTACACAATAAACGATATGGGCTTTATTTGATATCCAACACTAAATAAATCAATATAATGCCGATTTCTAAGACTTTAAGACGTCATATGCTGTTAAACCGTTGAGTTTATGCACTGTCAGTGAACTGTAGTAAGGCTCCTGGGCTTGAGAAACAACGTACTGTATTTTACAAAAACAATAGTTAGCTATTCCAGAGCAGAGCGTTGAGCAGGGGGTTGCCGCTGCACGGATACTGACCTCGGCAGCAGCAGCACTTGTTTCCAACAACTTGCATTCACAGAAACATATTGATGGCCAACTTCAAAAATTACAGACCAAACAAATGCATTTTCCTCACAAACATGTAGCCTAATAATTGTCGGAAATTTCTAAGAAGTTCTAAAATGTAGAATAAGACTGATGCGCGCGGCTGTTGATGAGTTATGGGCTGATCCCCAGATCAAGCTCTTTCCCATCAGTTCTGCAACGACGCGAGATTCAGCCATGAGAAATAAACTTCAAAAGGTGCAAACACATGTGTTTGTGTCTGATTTTCACCTACCTCGTGAAATTCATCGATGGGGGGAATCAGCACGAGGCCAGGTACAACTGCGTGAGCGTTCAATCCAAATGTCTCGGCTCTACGTTTGACACGACAACGAAGAAGTCCAAACTAAAGTCACAGCGGAAGAACTGCCGGTGTGCAGCCTCGCGCACTTCCACCTTCTGCCGCCGCCTGCGCACGAGTCTGCGCTCCGCCAAGGTTCGGACCTTGATGAGCGCGAGCGCGGTGGAATCTCCAAGGGCGCACAGAGTCTCTCGGAGGTACCGCGACGTGATTGGTCAGGGCAACGATGACGCACCAGCAAGCGGCACACCCGTCGTATATAAAAATGCAGGTTAATTAATTTCGTTGATGGCTGCACGGCCCAAAAAAATAAACCAAAATAAATATCTCGCAAAGGCTTACATCAACTGTTTTAACCGGGTTTTTTTTACAATATAATAATAAAATTTAAAAGTCTAATAAATCTAGCGATTAACAGTAGATTATTTTTCTACATCATGTCATATAAAATAATGGTTATAAAATGTGACTTTTGAGAGATGACTGCATGGGGGATATATAAAAAAACCTTATACAACAGAAATTATGTTTAGTTAGAACAAAAAGGTTTTGTGGAAACCTAACAAGAACCTAAATGTGTTTAATCTTTAGTTTGAAATAATACAGAGGGCCAAACTCTGTAAACACAAATGAGAAGTGAAAGTGGTAAAGGACTTGTCGAATAGGGTCTGGGAGCTTCCTGCTCAGCATTTACTGAAGACGCTGTCATCCTACTTCCTGTCCGCAAGGCACTGATGTCGTGAAGACATAAAGATAAAAATTCATCGTGCTCAGACTTCCCCTAACATCAACGATGTCACGGTCGTAATACTGCACGGGCTATTTAACACAGTGTGCATGCATTGGTGTGTATTTGTTCGTGTGTCAGCCACAGCTTGCATCCTTGGATAGGGAAATCAAATTCTCTCCATCTGGCCACCCTGAATATGTGTGTGTGTGTGTGTGTGTGTGTGTGTGTGTGTGTGTGTGTGTGTGTGTGTGTGTGTGTGTGTGTGTGTGTGTGTGCAATTAAATGTGTGCGGATGTGTGTGCCGTTGAAGGATAACATAACACCTAATATACATAATGCAATATCCCACTTAGTTCGTTTAAAAGGGAAAAGAGATGCTGATTTAGAAGGAAAACCTGCATCTGACAGCTCATCTACTTAGCTATTGTAGTTCATAGAGGGGGGCACTGTAGGCTAGGGTTCGCTCAAAGGTTTTGGCTAATCCTAGGAGAGTAAGTTAATCTATATACACTGCAGAGATGCATCTAAAACAAGAAGCAGAACACGGCAAGGAAGATTTGAGACAAACATTGACCTGAAAGGCAATTTGTTTTGTTTCTATGCTGACTACACCCTGGTTGGTAGAGAAAACACCACAAATGAATACAAGAAAATTTACCTACATGACACTGCTGGCGTACTGGACAGAGCTCACTGTATTTTTCCATGCACTGTAAATGTAGTCTACATATCAAGCTGTTTAAAATTTTTCATATACTGGAGATCAACTTTGATGTCTCTCAATAATCATTCACTCTGAGGTCTGCATTTGCTTTTTTGAGATCACGTATAATAGATTGGAGCCGGCTTCTGGCTCTAGATCAGCGCTCCAGCTCTGAGCACCTTTATAAACATGGACTCTATAGCTTAACTTCAGCATTCACCATCCTGCAATTTCACACTGTCTGACTCCTCCAGCACTGCATGAACACACAGATAAGTGAGTCTCTGCAGCCCACCGGTCTGCAGGGTTTTCACCTCATCACCTTGTGCCCTATCTGTGCAACTTCTCCTGATGCTAATATCAACACACGAAGAAAGTCAAACAAATGAATGAAGTGTATTTCACAGAGGTAGTCACAGAGGGATTCGTTAATATTCATGGATTCATTCATAATCATAAGACATCAAGTAGTCTGTACAAGATTATGAGGTATTACAAAAACAACGGCTGTGCTCTTAGATTTTTATGGTAAATGTTATCAATTTATTATTTCATGATGTATGGATCACTGCTTGCTATCTTAATAAAAATGTAGCCATAGACATTGAGCAGTTAGCTAACAAGTTACATTTTAAATTGTGGGTTATATTGTAATGTAATATCGGTAAGTAGACTTGTTTGAGGTGTCTAGGAATAAAACATTTGTTTTTTTATTTTACACTGAAAAGATAGAGCGGCAAACAATACGCACACGTGCTCAGTGATCATTGCCATTGAACCTAAATATCCAACACATACAACATTTACTGTTACTTACTGTTCATTAGCACTGTAGTTTTGCCTGTTGAGAATAGTACACTGCTCAAAAAAACGAAGGGAACACTGAAATCAAACATCGAGTCTTGATGAACGAAATATTTTAAAGATCAACAAAATTACGTAACAACAATCAATGGAAAATCACCAACCAAACCAAAATCACCAACCGACTGAGGGCTGGATTCAAACTCACACAAAAAATCAATCACAAGCTGTTCCAACTAGTGTAAATTTCATCACAGCAACTCATGATGTGACTCAGTAGTGTGTATGGCCCCCACATTTGCACTCCCGACAATGTCTGGGCAAAGAGACAGCGGATGGTGTCAGTAAGCTTCTGGACAGTCTTTGGCGCTACTTGGCGTCGTCGGATGCACTGATACATAATGTCCCAGAGGTTCTCAATTGGATTCAGGTCCGGGGAACGTGAGGGCCAGTCATTGGCATCAATGCGATTTGACATTGTCCTGCACCAGGAGGAACCCAGGGCCTACTGCACCAGCGTAAGGTCTGACAATGGGTCTAAAGATTTAATCCCAGGACCTAACAGCAGTCAGGGTATACTGTTGGCTAGCAGGTGGAGGTCTGTGCAGCACTCCAAGCTGTCATAAATAAATTAATAACTTTTTACTATTGCATGTTTTTATTTCAGTAATGAAATAAGAAGGGCAAATTTGAAGAAAGTAAATACTTTATAAAACGGTATCAAAATAAGTATTAGTAGGGCAAGACTTTGGCAAACTGCCAATTTTGTAATAAATTGTGAAAGTCGAGGCTGTCATAAAAGCTTCTACCGGGAGGAAACTGTCAAAAATTATGTCCTTGTTCAGGAGGTTCAACAAGTGCGCAAATATGGCACCTCTAATAAACCATCATGATACAGTACATGTGCATATATTTTGTTTTGTGATTATGCTTTTTCCACCCGCAATACCTCTCAAACAAACCAGAACCACAAATGCTTTTTGTTCGTCATCTGTCAGTTCGTCATCTGACCGTATCAACATTATTTCGGTCAGTTTCCGCATCAGAGTACTTTCGTATCTTTTGCTGCATTTCTGTGTCAATCAAAAACAACTGCTCAATGGACTTTTAATATTTTAATATTATCTGCGTTGCAAACATTTTCCATTGTAAATTTTTGTTTCTGCTCTAAAATAAAGTAATAAAGTAAATAAAGTAAAATAAACTCATTCATTCGATTAGGCTACATGTCTGATGGATGTCATGTGATTTTTTGTTAGTTTCATAAGATGTCACTAATACCATATAGGCTACCACTGTCCACCATGAGTCTTAGAACTAATTCCACATTTAATAGAAAATGTACCATTTATTGAAACTGAATTACAGCAGGAAGTATATATATATATAAATACTACATATTATGCTAGAAATATTAAAATAAAATTGGTATTTTAAACATGCAATGGATATGAGTTGATCATAAGTTGCTATATTTATTGATTAATAGAAAACTATTTACAGAACATTCTGAGAATTGCACTTCAGTTTACTAGAGCAAGAGCAAAGAGCAGAATGATGAGCTCGCAAGTTCAGGGGCCGGCTCTCATGAGGCATGTGTTTCACCTTGTACCGAGTAGAAACTCCAAGAACCCCAAGAGCTGCCACCTTAAACCTTGTGCAGTCTTATCGCACCCACAACAGTGACTGCCCAATTTTGATAAGTGAAAATATATATAAATATAAATATATGAAAATAAATGTTACACAGTTATTTATTGTCATCGGTGACAAAAAGTATTCCAAGGAAATGCTCTAAAATCACGTGGGTTAATCCCCGTCTGCGCCAACATTTCTGATAAGGCATATTCGTTCTACATACGAGCATCCCGACTCAGAGAGTGGAAGCAACCATATTTGACTGGCAGATGTGTCAAAATACAATATATGTCCTGTCTGGTGAGTTCAAGTTGTTTAAAGTGTTGACGTAACATTTTCATAACAGGGTCACAACCAAATTTAATGTCACTTTTCATGTTCTAATACAAGTTAGGGTTTGTTGTTTATTTAGGGGAAACATTTTAAACATGTCATTTAATTATCTGTAAGGCATGTTAATTTAAAATGCATGTCAGCTTTCCACCCTTTATATAAAATAATTTAATACAAATATCCTCGGGCTACTTTCTCTGTGTGTGTGTGTGTCATTCCCCCACACATAATCTTAATGTTATATCAATGACTGGCCAATATGTTGGCTTGCCATTTTGCGATGTACATTACTGCTTGTCGCAATTCTTCCCTCTAGTCATTTCCTTCTTTTGCCTACTGTTCATCTCTCTCTCTCTCTCTCTCTCTCTCTCTAGAGAGTACCCATAAATCATTGTGTCTGCCATCAGCCAATATGAAATCCTGTATCCCTCTATGTTTTAAACCATCCACTAATAATCATACGATTTGTAGTAGACCACAAAACTTTCTCTTTGAAGGACTCACGCAAGGCCTGCAAAGGTTATCATCGGGACTCTGTTTATTTAAACCTCTTCAAGAGGAACCGTCTAGTACTAATTACTAAGAGAAATAGTGGTTGCCGCTGGAACGTTGCCCAAATATAATCAACACAAGTGTCTATCAGCTGGTGAACACAATGCATGTGTTGTCAGTTCAGCTTGTGTTGCTGTTGCAGTCTTATTAAAGGAAAACCAGAGGGGGGTCAATCAGTAAGACGTCCCGCAGATATCAGCAGCCTGTGGAGAAAGCTTGTAGAAATGCACACTGTAATCACAATCAAATGTTCGATCACGCTAGAAGAGTAGCTCCCAATGGCTCAGGATTGGGGGGGGGGGGGGGGGGGGGGGG
>JAODLI010001020.1:0-11575 GCA_027575585.1 Percopsis omiscomaycus | reverse complement strand
GACAGGTTTGTATGTACACAGTTTGCTTGTGTACATAAAAATGCAAATAAAGAAAGAAAACTAACAATTTGTGTGTTGATATATAATATATATAATATTGATAAACAGCTTAGAAGCTTTGCTTGTTCCTATGCTGAAGTCTACTTGTAAATGTGTTACATAACAATGGGACAATATGGTCAACATCGTGTTGTGGATGTGTTTTCTAGCATACAGTATGTTTAAAAAAAAACAATTATGTCAAGAAAATACAGCCAGCTCATTGGCTCATATTTCTGCGCTACCATTTCAAAATGAATCATGAAAATGGAGATGGGGCAGATTTGCGTGCTGACCTGATCCAGATCTTGCCTCCGCTGAGGGTGAAGTACTTCCCACAGGGTGACGGCACCGCTATGGACTTGATGGAAGCCGCATCTGAGCCGCTGGATGGCTCAGTCAGGCAGAAAGCAGCCATGTGCTCTCCTGAACGCCAGCACAAACACACATCCATTAGTCTTATTTATATATATATTTATATTATATATTATATAATATATTTATATTATATTTCTCTGCATACGAGAATGTGTTATTTGAACTGTTCTTTCGATAGTTTTTCGATGTGACGCAAAATAAAAGGTCGGTTTTCCTGCCAATTATCGCCGATTCAAGTAATAAAATAATATTATTTATAATATTAAAGACAATATTATTAAGAAATGGAGCCAACTGTGGTATTTTATAAACACTTGCGTTACCTGTAGCAACTTTGGGCAGGTACTTCTCCTTCTGAGCAGTGTTGCCAAACAACAGAATCCCTTTGAAGCCAATAGACTGGTGGGCGCCCAATGTGATGCCAACGCCAAGGTCATGCATGCCAACAATCTCTACCAGCCTGGCATACTGTTGGGAGAAAACAACATTTGTAATATAGCGGGGACGCAAGCTATGAACCCCTTTTTAACATAATGGCATACAAAACACAAATGTAAACAAACATTAACACCATTGAACAACATACGTATGGACAAATAATGTTTTTTTTTTTAGAGAGGAATTCTGTCCAAACAACATGTTAGACAGATTTTCTAAGTAGTCCAGCCCTAGTCCTGGGCTTGAAGTCCCTTTCAAGCAATACAACTGGGAAAACTTTTTAAATATTAGGGTTGGTTCCTGCAGCGGAAAAGCGCTGTTAGCCAAGAGCCCTGGGCCAGTCCCAGCTCCAGTGGCGCCTGAGCAGAGGCATGTGTACCTGGGTGTTGGTGAGGCCGAGGCCCCCCAGGTCAGCTGGCACCTGCAGACCAAAGGCTCCCATCTCCTTCAGGCCCTGCATGGTGTGATCTTCCACTTTCTCCAAGGCGTCGTTCTTTGCCGAGTCATTCACTTCCTTTGTGTGTGTGTGTGTGTGTGTGTGTGGAGAGGGAGAGGAAGAGGGGGGGGGGGGGGATTCCATCAATAACACAACAAATTGAATCATAGACTGGTACAGGTATTATGATCATCTATTTACCTCAAAGAATTTGCCAACTGGGCCTACGAGCTCTCTAAGGAACTGGTCTTGCTCCTCGTTCAGCACTGTTGGAAACACATTGCAAAACATTACTTGTACCCCAGCCGCCCAAGCACAAGCAGTAATATTATTATTATTATTATTACTACTACTACACTGCGGTCTACCTGAGGGGTAGGGAAACACCTGTGATGTACTGATCTGCCCCTTGAACATGTTGACAGCAAACGACTTGGATTCCTGCGAAGAATACCGTAAAATAAACACACACAAAAATAAGCTCAGCTGGTGTGAAGGCAAGTTTCATTTAGCTAATTTCTGCTAGTAAACATACAAATTTATAACAGATATAACACAAATGCACAGGTGAGAAAGAAAGAAAAAAACTATTAATACTAATAGAAAAGGGGGGGGGGGGGGTTGTGAACAGGAAACCTATAAAAACAGAAACAAAAGTTTCTGTATAAATGAAAATATTTAAAGATAATACATAAACGAACGGAGGAAAGCCAATGGAGTAGAAATGAAAGCCACAACAACAAGGCTACTAACAGAATGTGTATAAAAAAATGCAATTAGCGCACCACCGTGGCCGCCTTCTTCCCCACTGTTGACGTTGCAGTGTCGCTAGCCACGGCTGCTGGCTTCTCCAACACCGCCTAGACAGAACGGATAACGATTATGATTATGAAAATGTAATAAACGCTGTGTATACTAGTAAAAGAATAATTGCAAAGAAATGTCGCAAATGGGTTACGGTTGGTTGAGATACGTTATGAGCCAAAGTACCAGTCATCTAAAGTGTCTGTTTGTAATGTAGGCTACATTTCGATCATTGGGGCAGTGCCAATTGAGGGGATGGGGATTTAATTCAAATTCTAATAAACTTCCTGTTAGAATAATTCTAATTCACCAATAAGGACAGAGTCACTGGAGTCGTTTAATAAAAGGTTTTACTTGCAAGGAGTCACAACAATGCAGGTTGTAAGGCTACACGGTTGACTGACTTGTGATCAGTTATTGCAAGGTTTTATACTGGGCAGATCCAGACAGCGGCCGTTGCTTGCCCGTTGCCCAACCAGAGCGCCACACGTTATCTGTTGAGCCCAGGCCGCTGTGATGCAATTGTTATGGGTCACTGTGGCATGTCCTTGGTGCCACACACAAAGGCTTAGGGGCACATGTATATGAACATTTCAGTATTAAAACCATATTTTCTTAACACTTCCCATTTGCCATCCAACAGCTGTTAACATGCTGTGTAAACCTTGACACAGTTGGAACACCACATTGATCAGCAACGCCATGACATCTTCCCAATGCAGTCCATAACAGGGGAGTCACCTTTATGAAACACGCGTCACGTGATCATTGAACTTTCCCCCATTTCCAGTAGAAGTACAGGGGAGACGTGGGGGTCGCTTACGAGGACATGTCCGACAAACGTCTTTCCATTATAAATAAACATTTTTTTTTTTTTACTTACCACAAACGAAAACGGAAATTCAGGAAATAGAAATATAACACAGGTCCATTGTAAACATACCTCTGCTGCTTGGCTTGCGTAAAGACGTGCATTCTGGGCTGCAGCCACAACCCCAGCTTGACGCTGGGCTCTAGTTTTAGGACAATAAGTGACAGGTGGGAAGAACTTTTTATCACTGAACATTTTACCAGTTAAAGCAAGCACTCGGTTCTAAGACGTTATAAAACTTACCCAGACAACACGGGTGAATTTCGAAGAATGCTGCCACACAAGGCGGAAGACTGGCCGACTTTACGAAGCAGCATGGTGTGTATGCTTGTTAAATGGTAAACAAACGCGGATAATAGATTAAAGTATATCTATATAACGGCTGTTATCTTCCGTTTCACCAAAAATACAGCGTAAAAGGGAGGGTAACGTGGCTACAGGCTACGAGACGCACTGTTCGGTTTCTTTCGCTCGAAGTAGGAAAATATATCTGATATAACCGCACAACTATACCGTAGTATACAATACAAATGATCACAAAGAATGTCCTCTAGTTTGAACAAATGCCGATCAGAACTGACTGACACTGAATTTTTTCTCTCGACGATGGTTGCCTTCCTTCGACTACCGCGACGTGGTGCTCCATGGGATATGTAGTTTCATTGTGTGCCTATGGCATCACAGCCATAAATAGGAAATACTTTATTTTCCTATCCTTATGACTTGCACCAACACTGACTACTTTTAAATATAGACTGAAAACGTTTCTGTTCACCAGTGCTTTCTGCTAAACTGCAGACCGTGCACTTTTATTTTTTACAATTTGATTTTATTCTTTAATTTAAATGCTTGTTCTTACTCTTCTTTTAATTCGAATATCTTTTTATGTATTATTCTGAATACTGTTTTATTGTACGACATGTTTTTTATGTGAAGCACATCGAGTTTGCCTTGTATGAAATGTGCTCTATAAATAAAGTGCCTTGCCTTACCTTTTTTATACATTTTATTATACATCTATGCAACCAAACCTACAGGGTAACCATGGGATGCATTTATCCGACCTCGGTAAAATTGGATTGCCTTACATTTAGGGTAAAGTTAACATTTTGGCAGCATTAAGCTCGTCAAAATTTTGTTCTGGGGATTTAAAAGGCCCTAATCTACAGTTTAGGAACTGCCAATCTGACACTCTCATTCTCTCTCTCTCTCTCCCCATCTATATGAAAGAAAAATACATTTGCATGTTTAAACCAGATTTTTTTTTTTGCAGTATGTAGCTCAATTATTGATTTCGGACTATTCATCTCCGCAGGGAAATTAGACTAATCTTGATGTGCTCAGCTTTTTGCCATTCCCTGGCCCACACAACAGTCATTAGCACTCTTTGAAAATAGATGTATATCCAGGTAGTGTATAAGTATCAAATTTATTCTCAAATGCACAAACAAAGGTGATCATAAAAAAAAAATCAACAAGTGTGACACTTTTTATGTCATTCTTTTTAAATGTTGACTCCTTAAAAGCACCCTCTTGGTTGGATTATACATTATCTATAATGGTCACTCGTACAAAATGGTTGAATAACGTGTCAGTAACATACAAAATACATATACGTAGCCGAGGCAAGCAGATCACAGTTACTCGTAGATGTACGTTGTATACGATCCCACAGTACCGCTTTTAGTGTATTCTTACAACCTAGTACCGTTGCAACTTCCTGGTCCAGCAAAAACACGGTACTCCTCACAACAGTCATGTGACGATCTAGGCCTAAACAGTGATTACTAAACAGGAGTTCACCTGACTTTTTTTTTTTTTCCTACCTAATTTGTTTTTCACATTAAAAACACGCTACTCTGTACTGCTGCATTTACATGGGTGTATTAGATATATACAAAGAAGTTCTTCAAACAAAAAACTAACTTGGCACACAACAATTTTCCACAGGGGAGTCTTTTTGTGTACCTCGAAAGTAAGACGGTCCTATAAAAAATAAAAGTGAACAATAAGGCACTCTTGATATAATGTTGTGCATTCAGAAGCGTACGTTCATGGTGATCACCGTCTCAAACTCTTTAGTGTTACTACATGTGTACAATTTGCCTTTGGCAAATTAAGAAAGCAAAACATATCCTTTTCAAACAAATTGAGTCCACTTGGCGCCCTCGTCTGTTGAAGTGTGGTCAGTGAGATTCCTGTTTAGTCCTCCTAACTTGACTATGCCACTAACTTAGGATGCCCCCCCGCCCTCTGAAACATCTGGAAACCACACCACACACTATTACTACTTCAATTGAAAGACCACTACCATCTCCCTGGTCCGCAGTTGGTAAACAGAAACAGTCTCACAACCCATTTAAAAATCACACACTGTATGAAAAGATAAGTGTCAAAAGGAGAAAGGGACGCAGGCGACTGTTCATTGGCTCGCTTACAAGCTGATGATGTCAGAAATGTGCTTTGTGCGCTTCTGGCGTTATTTTCTAGAAAAAGGCATAAATTAGCTGTGCACCAGTACCATTTCTTGTGAGATAGGGGAACTTGTCAAAACTTATATCTTACTTTTTGAATGTGAAGAGAAATTCTTTTTGAAGTTTTAATTTCTCTGCATATTAAAACCCTGTTCTCACCACGTTTGACACAAGGGACTCCAAATCCAATAGACCCCCGTGGCTCAAAGGCTACTTCTAGTTAGTCATCGAAACAAGTTGGGGGGGGTTTAATAAACCAATCACATGCTAGCATCACATGGAGTGTCACTCAAACGGAGGCAGACCCCTCCCCTCCTTCCCCTCCCCGCTACATGACGTCCACAAAGAACTCGCTGGGGTTCCCCATGGCCAGGTGGAAGGACTGGCGCGAGGCAGTCAGCTCCGGGGGCACGGAGCCCAGGTCGCGGGTGGGCGGGGCCCCGGGGGGCCCCCCCGGGGTGGAGGAGGGCAGCGGCGCTAGGGCCGGGTGCATGGGGGCGGCGGCGGCCAGCTGCTGGGCGTGGGGGTGCGCGTGGGGGGGCCCCATGGCCGGGTGCGGGTGCTGCGGCACCATCATGACCATCATGGGGTTGTAGGGCAGGATGCCGGGCGGGTAGGGCGACATGTGGGGCGGCGGCTGGGGGAGGCGGTGGTGGTGGTGGAGGGAGCGCTGCGAGGAGGCGTGGCTGTGCTCGCTGGGCGTGGCCGAGCCGTGGCCCCGCCTCAGGCTGCTGCGGGTGGAGTACTCCGACTCGCTGCCGCTGCCGGAGCGCGAGTCGGCGCCCCCGCCTGCTTCCCCGGCGCCGGAGGGGGACTTCTCCCCGCCGCCCGCGGTGCTGCCGGGACCTTTGCTGCTGCGACGCCTCTCGCCCTCGCTCCTGGTCGAGCCACTGCTCCGGCTCCCTGTGGACACAAGCAGACTGTTGGTCAACAATGTAAAAGGGGCTTAAGCAGGCGAGAGCAGGCTGGTGGTCAAGATGGCCACCTGCCAGGCGAAGAGCATGTACCGGGCGTGTCTCGATCCCCGACACGCCCAGCCTACCTGTAAGCATCCTTTAGTAAGGTGTCTAACCCCTACCTGCTCCTTGTAATTGTACTCGCTGAGGGGTCTGCTGAATGACCCAATTCACATTATTTTGCCCTTTCAGACAATACTGTAGCACAATTATAATTATAGATTAGATTGACGATCATTGTAGACATTTTTAAAATTCACCTAAAAAAAACACCCATCTCGTTTCCCCAATACCAACTGGCCCTTAGTTCATCCATTATTACATTACATTGTATTGTTCAACTCCCAGCATGAAGGTCATGGGTTCAAACCCCGGAGATGGCCTACCTGCAAGCATCCCTGAGCAAGATGCCCAACCCCTACCTGCTCCTTGTAGTTTTCTTTAGTATTAGCAGGCCTATTCTTTTAGTGACTGCACTCCTTGGAAGTCGCTTTGGATAAAAGCGCTAAATGGACACTAGATAATAATGTTCATCCATACAAACAAACACACAAATAAATAAATAGCTAATAGACACTACGATAATAGACAGGTGTACCTTTCTACCCAACCAGGCCTGTTGGGAGCACTTGTTTCACTCACCTTCGCTGTGCTGGCTGCCGGTGCTGCCAGGGGCGTAGCTGTAGCTGGTCAGCTCGTGGTAGGGCGGGGGCTGGCTGGAATAGGGGTGCGCTCCGTAGGGCTGGTAGGAGAAGGTGTGCATCATGGGCCATGGGGTGGCCCCCGGTAAGGGGAGCGGGGCCAGGGTGTCCTGGTCCGACGCCCCACTGGAGCCGTCGTTGTCATTCAGGGACAGGTTGGCCATGTCTGTGTGTGTGTGTGTGTGTGTGTGTGGAGGCAACAGGCATTAGAACAAGGGCTAATGAACAGTTTGGCTTAAGATGCTAAACAACCAAGATAGATTTAAACTACAAAATCTGCTTTTTGAAATGTCAACAAATATGTCAACAAAAATATAGGACCCCAGATGGCTTTATTACGCAAAATATTAAAACATATTTTCTTCTTGCTATTTTAATCTTCATTCCTGTAAACGTGTATCTAAAAAGGTCATTGTATGACAACAGTAGATTATGCACAAGGGGATCAAATCTGTGACAATTACCAATATTAATATGCGTTATTTCAACTACAACTAACGTTACAACCAAAACTGCAGGAAATGTCTGTTTGAATTAGCCTTCATTCCAGACAAAGCACAGAAATACAAAACTTTTTTTTAAGTGAAGTATATATGAAGTATATATTGAAACTGATTTACTTACAGTTCTCACAGTCGCTAAAGTCCCCGAAGATGTAGTAGCACTGTTCGGAGAAGGTTATCTTGTTGACCGTGTGCCGGATGAAGCCGGCCTTCAGCAGGTTGCTGGCGTACTTCCTGGCCTCCCGTCGGTCCTGGAAGCCCTCGATGTGGTGGTACAACCACTCCACCACATCCGAGCCTGGAGAGGGATGCAGGCAGCTTACAATACAGTATGCAGGCTAATACACGTACACACTCAATACACGTACACACTCAATACACGTACACACTCAATACACAGGTGGCTGCCAATAGCAAATGCTGCTAATAGCTAATGCAGGGGGCAGGATAGTCCAGGGCCTTGAGAAGCCCCTATCTGCTCCATGTAATACTTGTACTCACACTCCTACGGCGTAGCCTACACCACCGTGAGCCTATGGAAGTTAAGATCAAATGTGTGCTGGATCTAAATCTAATCTAAATTTGAGTGTACAAAATGGAGAGACACGTCGTTTTCTTTTGCAGTAATTAGGCCATGTGATTCGCGTGCAGGTGATTTCTATTTAACAAGTCAACATCTCCAGTGTCAACTGCCATTAGCGGTTTGGGCTAAGGGGAATTTTTTTCCCTCCCGCCGCAAGTCACATTTCTTCAATTCTGGGAGGATAATGGCTGCTCTGTAGAGCCCAGCGAGGCAAAACTCCCCTCTCTCCCTCCCCTGCGCGTCTTACCGAGGAAGGCGTTGGGGATGGTGATCTTGAGCCACATGCGGTCTCGCACCTCCAGGCCAGACTCTGGCGAGGCCATGGCCTTGGCGACGGACGCCATGTCGGAGTGCAGTGACAGGTTGAAGTCGTCAAACCCTGGAGGGCGGGGGGGGGGGGAAATGGCGGTTCAATTAATAGAAAGCGGCGCAATACGCTGAGCCAATGGGAGATCCAGCGGCAGGAAAGGTAACGCAGCAATCGGGGAAGACGGAGAAGCAGACATCATTTATCACAAGACACAAAAGAGCAAAGAGAAAGGGAGTAAGACACCTGGCAGATCACAATGGGAGAGGAACACTGAGAAGAACAAATGCTGACAGACGGACAAAGAGGCCAGACGGGGTTTAGGAATGGAGGTAATATTGTCTGAGCACAGTACGGGTGGACAGACAGAGTCTTCTCAAGGCCCGGGGAAGGGTGCTCACGTTCGGTTTCGGTGACGGAGGACGAGGAGGTGATGGTGCTGAGGGAGGAGCTGCCTGGGTAGGGAGGGTAGGCCCCCGTCAGCGCCACCGAGTGGCTGACCCACGCTGCTGGATCTATGGGTCGGATCGGCTCATCTGCACAGGAGACGGACAGTTAGACACTACACCTTCATACTAGCTAAATGACCAAAACAATTACTTTCATATCCAAAGTAAGTAACAGGAAGCCTTCCAATGCTCCTTTCATACTGAAGCAATGACCTGCGTACAAACCCATGTTTGCCATTGCTGCAATAAGTTCAACACGCGTCGAATCTCCAGCTTCAACTTATTTTGAAACAATTGCTTTTAAGCATTCCCTAAATGAGACACCACGGATATCATCTACATTTTTATACTTCTATTATATGGGTCAAAAGTGGGTTCAACTATATACCCTCCTAGTTCTTGCCGTATTCACTTCTCAGGTCTAGGAGACGCTAGCTGTGCTGGCATATCAGTTCCAGGCGAGATGCTAGCACGGCAGCGGCAAGTTGCTCACCATGCCGGATACACCCTGGATACACCTCTTCTTGTTCCTTGTATTCCCTCGATTGTACCATCTATTTTGTTCTTTTTCTATTTAAAATGTGTGAATATTTAGACGCTATAAAAGACGCTGAATGTAAAAGTACTCACTGCGAGGCAAGGTGAAGTAGCCCTGGGGCGACGGGTCCCAGCACTTGGCCACAGTGAGGATGATGGGCCTGGAGAACAGACGTGATTAGGACGGCGTTACGGAAGTAACCAATCAAAACTCCCGTGTACAGACGCGTGCGAACGGAAGCGCCGCGTTGCCTACCCTGGCTTGTGTACGATCTCCCTCAGTACCCGTACTGCGTCGTCGTTGCTCATGTTCTCAAAGTTGATGTCGTTCACCTTGGAGAGTGCAAAACATTTGTTAAATCACGTTTTCAAGTCCGCCTTGAATCAGGGGATTTCATTGTGGTCAACTACCCTATTAACAGTCAACTGCCACCCCTAGAGCACGTAGAACTTTGACCATCCTGCGCGAGGTAACCCTCCATTGGGGGGGGTGCTCTCCTCCATCTTGGACCGAGCCGTTTCCCCATCCTCACCTGCAGCAGCATGTCCCCCGGCTCGATGCGACCGTCCGCGGCCACGGCACCGCCCTTCATGATGGAGCCGATGTAGATGCCTCCGTCCCCCCTCTCGTTGCTCTGGCCCACGATGCTGATGCCCAGGAAGTTGTATTTCTCTGTGGGTGGGGAAGGGGAGCCATAGCGTTGAGACATACACCACCGACTGTCTCGTCTGCTGCAAGAGACTAGAGGGTCTAAATGGGCAAATCCTTCAGCCTACTGTCAAACGCACCAGCAGGGATCCAGTCACATGGTTGAGAAAAGCAGTTAATCAATCACGCTTTAATAAAATATTACTCATATCGCGTGTGGCTCACACTTGCACGTACATCTTGAAGCAAGAGTCAACAACAATAGGCCAATTTCGCGTAAATCAAGGTGAATTCCATACCTGCGTCAGATCAGATTTAAAAGATCAACATGTGCCAACTTTGATCCCCGGGGAATCCCAGATAAACCAGTGGAGCTTGTATTCAAACACAAAGAGAACCACCCATCGACACACAGGCATACTCACCCATGTTAAGTGTGACCGTGATGATGTTGAGGGACATAGTGGAGTCGGTGACACTGCTGAAGGAGGAAGCCTGGAATCAAAAAAAAGAGCATTAGCTAGGAAATACACCAGTGTTGCTGAGATGGGGTTGGGGGCCATTTATTTACTACTACCAATGTGGTTTGTCAATGTAAACAGAGGATTTAAATAATATATAGGTTAAAGAGAGTTATCTTCTTAATATATTCAAGATGAGAAAGGATCTCATTGCATTTTGTGTTAGGGGGGGCGTTCTTACCCTCTCTAGGCGCGGGGGGCGCTGTTTCCTACGTCTGCGGTGCCTTTTAAGAAGCCTGGAGGCGGTGCTCTGCTCTGTTGAGCTGCTGAACCTGCGTGTTCGGAGGTCAACAAGAGGTCAAAGGTCAGGACAAAAACAGGTCTATACTTAGGCCTATTGGGCTTTTTGTGGTTCCTTTATTTACGCGCATTTTAACCTCGACACCCTCGGAAACCTCAGTAGCCTTGCTGCTGCTGAAATGTTTTAATGGGAGACAACCTTTATGTATTTACAGAGTACTAAAATACATCTTAGTGACAAAGTTGGACAGACAATACAATATTATTTTTTTTGAGCAGAGGAAACAGGAACTAAGTATCTACAAAATAAAGCCAAAGATTACTCTTTTTCTGGTCTGGTAAAGAATCTTTAACATTGTGACCATTTATTTTAACCCATATACTCCAGTTCTGCAGTATATTACCAATAATAATAAAACAATTATACATTTATTTAAACATTTTATCCTCCTCCTCTCTCTCTCACCTGCTCATGGTGTCATCGTCCTCAGAGTCACAGAAGCTGGTGGTGTCCAGCTCGCTGCTCATCACCGTGGTAGAGCTCTCGTAACCCGCTAGGTGGCGCTCCAAGCGGCTCTGACCGTTCATGCGTGGCTGGCCTGGCACGCGCGAGAGAGAGAGAGAGAGAGAGAGAGAGAGAGAGAGAGAGAGAGAGAGAGAGAGAGAGAGAATGTACAACATGTTTAATA
>JAODLI010001019.1:0-11575 GCA_027575585.1 Percopsis omiscomaycus | reverse complement strand
GGGTTACATGGTGCTGTTACATGGAGCAGGTAGGGGTTACATGGTGCTATTACATGGAGCAGGTAGGGGTTACATGGGGCTATTACATGGAGCAGGTAGGGGTTAGGCATCGTGCTCAAGGATGCTTACAGGTAGGCCACCTCTGGCGCTAGAACCTACAACCCTTCTGGCTGGGAGTCCAGCACCTAGACCACTAGACTATCCTGCCCCCTACTGGCTGGGAGTCCAACACCTAGACCACCAGACTATCCTGTCTCCTCAAGGACAGCCCTCAGTGAAAACAGCAGCAGAAGTGCCGTTGTTTCTCGAAAGTTAATGAGTGGCTTTATACCTAATCAAACCCAAGGAGAGCCCTGGCTTGGGATCACCACCACTCATACCCCCCTCTTTTGAGAAAGATGAATGAGGGGGCGGGCAAATGGGGGGGGAAAGGGGAGAACTGGGATTGAGGGAGAGAAAATGGAAAGATAAACCACATGAAGTGCAAGCTTATCCTCCCCCCTTGCTATAATTGCAATGCTAATGTATCACAAAGCAAGTGTAATCCTAGGTGTCAGAAAGCAATTACATGCGGCTAATTACTAAATAATTAATGCTGATAGTTTAACCGGAGTGACCAATCCGCTAACTCGCCTTGAACTTGGTTTTATATTTGTCTCCATTTAGGGTTAAGCCGGATGCCTCGGGGCTGCATGACACTAGAGATTGCCCCTAATTACACTGTATTTCAGTAATAGCTGTCAGACTGTCCTCTTACACAAAGCCTTTTCACCTGACTCACTAGATATTGTATCCTTTGGAGGCTCTCGGGGAGGAAGAACAAACTGTTCTCTTGACCGTGTTATTTTACCTAACCAGCACCTGGCAATGTCCAATATGTCAGGAGAATGCGTAATAAACTATGGTGATACTATAGATCATCGCATTAAGACGTTGTAAGCGACCTAATATGAATAGAACTTGAGGTTAGTAAATGCAAATGGCAATTATTAGCAACAATCGTCAGGTGTAATTGTGAAACGTTTTCACGGGGGAATTGTGACTTATAATGATGGCGTTACCAGTAGCTTTGGCCTGAAGCTTGAGAACGGTGACATGACATTTCGCAAGCCATGGGACCCTGGATTAATGAAATTCCCACCTGAAAGTCACAAGCTCATAAAACATGCAAGACAGAATACTTGGGGGGGGGGGGGGGGTGATGGGAAGGAAAGAACTATTTGAACATAGCAACGATGTTGGGGCAGGTTGGCCTTGACCTAAGGATTAATTTCACACCATATTAATCAAAATCCACCATGGTCAGTGTTAAGACTCCAATCCATGCATAATAATGACTTTCCAACTGAACTCGCCCCAGTCAGATTGTCAGAATCCAGCCACATACTATGGTGTAATTCCTGTGATACAGGCAACCTCCGTGGCGAACCCTCCTCTCCCTGGGAGATACTGTAGGTAGAACATATCCCCTGGAATGCTCCCCTTCCTGTGCTTTATGTAAATGTTATCCGAACAGCCATCCCCTTACCCCACAGTTCAAGGAAAATACTATATTTGATCACCTAATGTGTTTTTTCCTCTATCTAATTGTATTTTTCTCTTAGTTTTAATTCTCTACTCCCCTTGGAAGTTTCACCATCTAGGTCAAGGATATTGGAGGGAGGCAAATTGCTGCGACGGCTTTATGGAGCTAGTACAGATAGTTCCAAAGATGCAATGACTTTCTCAAGCAGTAGTGTAGCTCGTGGGAAAAAACCCACACATCTTCACATACTGTATAGCTGTTTTCATTATCTTGTGTCTAGGTACGCCAATATACATCAGCCGCAGTAGTGATGTGTCTTTTCCTCAAACTGCTGTGGTTAGTCCACCACAGAGGATAAGTCAATCTAAATCGTCTTTATGCACCGCATTTGCTATTTAGAGTTGCTTGGTTTCAAAGTGACTTATTCACTGTAGGTATGTGCAAGTAGGTATTCACAAAGTGAGATTGTAGTTTAAAAATGTCCATAACTTCTTGTCAAGCTGATGAATATGGTGCATTGAGAAGCAATATTCTTCACTCAGTTGAGCTTGGCGAGTGCTAACCTAGAGATGTTCATTCAGCACACACTGTTCCGACTTCCGTGTTCTGCAGGAAGGCAATGTGCATTCCAGTTTCTGCATTTGACATCACTTGAGGCAGAATGGAATCTCTTAGCCTTGAAAGTTAGAGAACATTTAAATGACAAAGAAATGTAACTGTGCCTCTGGAGATTAAAACTCCACTATATGTAAACAAAGCGTTCAAATGCGCACATATTGCTATATGGATGAGAAGCTGCACTTCATGAAAAATAAATAAAAACAACAAAGATAAAGAATGAGCAAACGCTAGCAGGCCCATAGCTATTCTGTATCTCTGACCAAATCATTCTGACACTAATGACTGCTGATCAGGCTGTAATGTTATTCATGGTTGCTATGGGTTACTGTGCGCAAGTCATTGGGATAATATTAAGATGATTTTTTTATTCACGATGCCCCCCAAAATTGTCCTTGGAAGAAATGGGAGATTATGGCGCTGCTGACCCATGGATAGTGAATAAACATGAAAGACAATGAGTGATTATGTTAAAGGAAAATGTGTGCTCATTCACGAGGTATCAGCATAGGGGTTCTAGAAAAGGGACAAAGGAGTGATGTGATGTTAGAATATAATTGAAGATGAATTATATTGTCCGCTAACACTATTATAGTAAATCTTGGCTCCTATTATCTTATACTGTGGAAGTACAGTAAAAAGAGAGTAATTTCACTGGAATATGGTCCATTTCATAAAAGATGGTAATCCCATTTTTCATTTAGTTATGGTAAGATTATATGATCACAGTTATTAGATTTAAAGATGTAAGGAGTTATAACCTTGTCGTACCAAGTCAGGAATTTTTAGTGCTGTATTTTCAACTGGAAATAGATGGCGACTGGCCAAAAACCCCTGCAAAAGTGTTCACCATGTTATTGTCAAGGCCTTTCATGCTCTGTCAAATAGTGGGACTTCATAGCAGAGAGTGGATTAAGGAACTCAGTTGCTTTTACTCACTTTCAGCCAATGTGAAAATGTGTAGGCTACCATTGCCGTTAATCACGGCCTTAAGTCCCTCTTGGTAATTATACACACTACCGGCCCGCCCTATATCAACATCTCTCTGACCCATGTCAATCATGTCAGTGGATGGATTTGATTGGCACAGGTGCTGCAGCAACAGTCCAATCGTTATGCAGGGTATGAATGATGTCCGACATGATGCCGCCTACAAAGCACAAATATGCCTCCAGCCAAACGGAACATGAACGTGGAGAGCAGAGGTCGGGATTCCGCTTTGTGTCATGGAGTCGTTGCTAATGAAACAATTGATACAGATATGTTTTAGGTGAATAGCCGCTCTCCCAGACAACATGGGGCACTATAGGCTAATTTGGCCTCGTGCATGCGTTTACTAGCTAGCTAGACATTCCAATCCTCTTACACTTAATATCTTATATATATGAAACTGGAGTAGGCTTGAGCATTATCTATTGTTTCATTCCTTCATACCATCTTGACATTTCACCGCGCTGTACGGTATATGACAGTCTTTGTGTCAAAACAAAGTAAGTAAAAGCTGAGCTGCTGGGTTAGCTGCTGGGTTAGCTGCTGGGTTAGCTGCACATGCGCTACACGGTGAAGCCCTTTGGCAAGGCTGCTAAGCTCGCGAATAGAGTGTAAACACTGTCGCTTGTTCTAAGCATATAAAAAATGATTTATTTCCAGCAAATATTTCCTTCTTAATTACACCAGTATTGCGCATGGGAAACAGTATTTATAAAAGATCGCTGATTGGATTTCGCTGTCTAAACAACCAGGAAATGCTCTAGTCTCATGAGGAGTGTCAAGATGTGTCCTAAGGGTCAAGGCATAGAAACACATTTATGTTCAGCGAATCTGTTAATTACCAACATTGTGGTTGTGAAACAGTTTGTGCATGTAGCAGACGTGGTTATAAAGTTTGCTATTTCCAAATGGTCCTACAGAAATATCCGACACGCCCACAAGACGAGACTAAAGGCAAAAAGGTAACTACATTTAGCAACACAGGTAGGCTAAACAAGGGGAAACAGGAAACACACCTCAAGAAACACACCTCAAATAACTAAGGGGAGACACAGGTGAAAATAACAACATGATCAGGGAGAGACAAAAACTAAGGAGCCGGATTCGGGCTGGGATCGGGAGTTCCAGCCGTAGTGCTGACGAGCTCTGCAGCTACTGAGGTTAATCTATGACCAGCAGCAGCTAGCTTGGAGCCAGGAGCCAGGCGCTATACCCCAGTTTGCGGACTGCTCTTAGAAAGGTGTTGGCACTTCCTCTCACTGTAGCATCTGCTGAGAGGAGTTCTTCTAAACGTAAGCTCACAAAGACTTCCCTGCGGCCCACGATGGCCCAGGAACACCTGAATGAATGGGCAGGATAGTCTAGGGGTCTGGGTGTTGGACTCCCAGCCAGTAGGGGGCAGGATAGTCTAGTGGTCTAGGCGTTGGACTCCAAGCCGGAAGGTCGTGGGTTCGATCCCCAGAATCAGCTTACCTGTAAGCATCCTTGAGCAAGATGCCTAACCCCTACCTGCTCCATGCAATAGCACCATGTGATTGTAAGTCGCTTTGGATAAAAGCGTCTGCTAAATGATCAAATTGTAAATTGAATGGACTCTCCCTGATCCGCATCAACAAAGACCTTTCCCAGCAGCTGTCCTATGAGGCCATCATTGATGACTTTGCTTCCAAAAAAAGGCAGGAGGGTGCACCCCCCCCTTCCACAAAGCCACATGTCTATAGTTCTCTTTACAAACCTATACAAAGTGCCTATTGTTACTGTTGACAGCAGCGTAGCTAATGTAGTATCAAAGTGGAATCTGTTGATTGTTATATACTGTATATATATATATATATACATCATATATTGTATTTATGACATATTGTCATGGGTAGTCGAGAGCCCTTTGAGCAGGGGGAGCTCGGCATCTGTTCCTGGGCTTGAATCTGTCCGAGCCTCTCCTTGACGGAGACAATGAAGGGAAAGCCTGCCCGGGCGTATCCATGGAGAAACGGAGGGAAACTGTAGGGGCGAGAGGTTGCGGGGAAGAAGAATGATGGAAGAAGGGAAGGGTAAAAGGAGCGCAAGATGCCAGCAGGTTTACTCCCCCTCGCTGCTCGATACTCTGTCACCTGCGAGTACATTGAGCTTTGTGGCTGGGCACCTGGCAGCCTCAACAAGAGGCTTTTTGTCTTTCAGATCTCGGCAGTTGAGTTAAGAGCCGGGCTTAGGCCACAGAGGTGGCAGTTTTCTGTGTTGAGCTGGTATATATTTCCCATCAGCCCCTTCCAATAACATGGGAGAGACAGGAAGGGCGCCTGGGTGTCAGCGGAGATATAGGGAATCGCTGGCTGCTGAAAGTACCAGCCTCTGCAGATAAAGGCGTTCCGTCTGCTTGTGTATCCGCCACACAGAGCAGGCTCACTCGGGCAATTAACTCCTTATCTCCAGGGGCTATGGACTGGCAGATGTTTTCCAACACAACTGTAGCCCAGATCGTGCATGGCGTACGCACGCGTGCTTCCGGAGCTCTGCTTATCTGCGCATCTAACTATGATAAGGTTGTGGG
Organism: Percopsis omiscomaycus; assembly: GCA_027575585.1. Classification (NCBI taxonomy): domain Eukaryota; kingdom Metazoa; phylum Chordata; class Actinopteri; order Percopsiformes; family Percopsidae; genus Percopsis; species Percopsis omiscomaycus. The sequence goes on along the minus strand of JAODLI010001019.1, from coordinate 5,894 downwards.
TAAATACCCACGCATGGGGGGCGGAAATAAATAACAACGTAATAAAGGAAAATCCCTGTCAAAGAAAAAGTATTATTTTCTTAATGTTTCATGTTATTACTTAGGAAAACACAGCATGCATACACAACCACAAATGAAACCACAAATGTATAGCACAAATAAATATTTATTTATTTATATAAATGTGTCGCATTGTTTTCATTGAAAAAACAGCATGGGCAACTTTTTTGGGGGGGGAAAATAGGTTAAATATTAAAGAAATGTAGTCCATGGGGGTTAAATGTCCAATTAGCCCCCGGAAATAGAGGCTCTTGGACTGCACACTTAACCAAGTGGTGTGGAGGCGGCAGTTCAAATGCAAACCCTTTTGGTTACCATGAACACACACTACCTGCACCCCACACTATGTCGATGATTAAAATGGCTTTAAAACTTAAACTCTGAAGCTTTGTAAAATGTTTATTCTCAGTCCCACATACACAGAATGACCTGTACTCATTTTTGTACATCGTGGGTTTTTCAGACAGCTTTGTGGACAACACATGTTGAGGATGGTGTCAATTTCGCCCCATTACTTTTGGCACCCCAACAAGCTTGTTACATAATTTATACATCAGCATGAGGTGTGGTTACAGAGAGGCATTCATTTTCATGCAGATGTGTCATTAATAGAATGGCGTGGGAGCCATTATACTTGGAGGACATGCCCCCCCCCACACACACACACACATTTCAAAATCTATATTTATTTTTCTAATCTCAAATTATGGTTCACATTGCCTGCCTGTCTCTGACAATTTCGGAGTTCGGCAGTCTCCAAATGAGTCCAATCCATTTAAAAACATAATTCAATAAAAAGCAACTTTAGCTATCGTGGGGGTCGGGTCAGACTCGAGGGGAGCTCGCTCAACTGTTTGCCCGTTGCCTTGAGAGAGCCAAGTTTCTGTCAGTGCGAGGTAACAAGCAAGACCTGGTATGGACCTGGCGGCTCCTCTCACGCGATGAAAGCGGAATGGATCCCTTTGGGATTGTGACTCGCCTCTGTCCCGAGGTGATTGATCCGTCTAGGACGGTTATGGACAGACTTCTCAGAACCTAGAATTTCTTACCACTTTGTCTTTGAGGTAGGACATCGTAACTAATTCATTTAATAGTAACATAAGTCAAAATGTTCACACAGAGATGTATTTATATTATTGCCCTGTCTCTCTGTCCGTGCACCCCTCATTATAATGTCCCCTCCCCAGTCCTCCATGCTCTGTCACTGCACAGACCCTCTTACAGCCACGCTGATTAGTTCATTCTGTTCTCAAAAGTCACCAGAAATGAGCATTTAGGTGCTTTGTTTAACAAACTTTTTTTGTGGAGCATGAACCCAAACCCCCCTGGCATAAACACAACTACATTATCCATTTAAACACACACCTGATACTCACTCTTCATTTGTCAAAGTCTCTTGGGAAGGAGGAATTAATAAACGTGTGTTTAAATGAGTGTGTTAGTGTCTGCTTGTTATTGCTACTTGTGCATGTTCATGCTTTGTGCAGGCCCATGCACTGCCTGTGCAGGTGGCTGTACCTCTGTCCGCACAAAGACGGACATGTCAGCATCTGTGACTAACGGCATTCATGTGATTCTGGGGTTGCATTTAACAACAGCTTGGGGGGGGGGGGGGGGTGTGATGAGACTGACCCTGGTGTTAATGAGCTTCTCGCAGACAGACAGCGGTTCTATGTGCACCATGGTTGACATGGCAACCCGTCGTGCACTCTCACTTACCTGTGTCAATCTAAGGGAGACCTCTCAGCCCATATCTGTCACGGCCATTCGGCCCCCACACCCTCTAAAGGGCCCTGCTACGGTAATCATCTTCCCCTGTGACGTTTCATTCCTTCCATCGTTGGATGGAACTTTTTCAATTTTAAATCATTTATTTATATTTTATATATATTTTTGTGGGCAAACCGATTGACGTAAGTAGGCTACAATAATTGCATGTCATGATATAAAAGAGTGGTTTATGTACTAATTGTAAGTCGCTTTGGATAAAAGCGTCTGCTAAATGCTGTAAATGTAAAATGTAAATGTAATGTAAATGTTTACAATTGTAGGGGAGTTTTGCAGTGAGAGGGCAGCAATACATGCAGAAGAAAATGGACATTCTGTGAGGGAATACACATTTTATGGACAGAACAAGTCAAGTGTGTAAAGTTCAACAAAAACATCAAAGGAAATGAATAGAGGCAATGGCATTTTAATCGAAATGGCCAACCATGTAAAAAATAGCAATGTTGACAGCTGTATTCTATTCATGACTTGCCCCCCTTCTTTTTTTATTTTTTTAAAGCCAACCATCTTCAATGGAGCAGAGATGACAAATGTAGCTTTTTTTTGTTCAGAGGAAGGTCAAATATGAAGTGAAAAACATGTACCTTATCAATGTTTGCCCATTTATTCTTACAGTATTTGTGAATAACTGCCCACAAACATAACACTAAAATAAGTCTGTACATCATTCACAACTTTGTTATTTAGTACATGTTATTAATGTGCAAACCACTAGAATGTTAGTTGAGGTAATTCTAAATATCTATTTAATAAATGCTGTATACCATTTATTTATTCATTTATTCATTCCCTCACTCACTCAAAAATAAGATTCAATATTTCACATTAGAGACATTTGAAAGAAACTAGCTGATTACATCTCAACAAGTCTCTTTCATTCGGACTCAGATTGAGATGCCTCTGGCCACCACAATGTGTTGTCGGCCAGGGGTGTGTGGACCATGCCTCCAACATAAATCACATCCCTGCACTGGGGCTAAAGCATTCCTGCTGTAGGCATCAGTTACTGAGGCGCATCGTGATATCTCTGTGACCAGCATTTTGCCTCATCCGAGGACTGACATCTCGTATCCAATCGGAGCCATGCTGCTGCTTGCGACTCAAGACGAGAGATTCATTTCAGCTTGTACGGAGGAGGGTTGCGGTCTAAAATGAGCACCGCTACGCAAACATGTCGCCCTCCTGTCACGCGACATTGGAGGCGTTGGGTGCAGACCTCCGAGCAGCCCTCGGCCACAATGCTCGGCGCCATTTGGCCAATGAAACAATTCAGACCAAGATGGCGGATGGTGAAGCAAGAGCAACCGGCAGCATATACGAATGTCATTTTTACTAGTTTTTTTTGTAAAAAGTCGTTTTTAGCCATCTCGTTCAACACAAGGTTGATAATAAACATTTTTTCGTATCCTGTTTTTCATCGCGGGGAACGAACAAAGTACACACCTTTGATGGTGTTGTTGGATGGTTAGGCTATGGCCCGTGGATTATTAAACCAGCGGTGTTTAAATATATAGGTAGAGGTCTCCAAAACTGATCTTAGGTAAGCTTATGCAGACAAGACAGTTACAACGAAGGCATGTACCTTGAAATACATGTCGGTTCATGTTCCTATAAATATATATTTATAACTGCTGCTTTGACATGATCTGTTAATGATTTGTTACGATCAGTAGCCTACTTTGGACGATTGTTTGCGATCTTAACCCCCTGCCCTTCGCCAGACTTAAAGAGCCATAGACACACATGCACACACAGATGAGCCTCTACAAACATCGTGTTATTACCGCTCCCGTTGAAGCTGATCACTTTTCAAGTGTCACTTTCGAGAGAAAACCGGTTGACGATGTGCAATGGATCAATATAATGCTAGTACCCAGCAGAGTGAAATGGACTAAACACTGTCATTTGTTACCTTTTTATAATGCCCCTAATGTCCACCTTGGAAGATCACCATATTGATCCAGAAGGGGGGAAAAAGGGCTGGAGAGGCATAGTAATTCTGTTTTACCCACATGAGGGATCTGCAATTTTCGTCTAAATGGGAACGGTCCCGGGGATCAGAGAATAAGGTATAAGCACCAGGAGAGTGAGAAAGGAGCTGCGCCTTTGTGCCTTAAAACCCTGCCAAAGGGGAGAGCTGGTGCAAGCCATCCATTGTGAAGGAGAAACTGCTGCGAGGTACCGCCGCGGGTGCAAATGGCACATCGTTCTCCGGCTTAGACGCCAGAGAGCCGGCCACATTTGATCTGGTGAAAAGAGGAGGGCACAGTGAAACGCCCGACCTCGCACAATATCGCCGGTACATGGCGGAGTGCCCGGCTTCTTCCCTCCAGTTTGTTTTCACTGGACTCTATTCTTGCTTTCCCCCGGTTTTCTCTCATTCTCTCTGTTTCGGTCTCCCCGTGCTTGTATTTATATAGGGGTGAGGGAGGATTGGGGGACTGCGGCGCCAGGCGGAGTGATTGAAAAGCTGTCCTGTAGATCAGTGTGGTTTGTGGGGCCTGTCCGTGGCCTAATCCATCCTCGACGCCCTGCCACACAAGTAGAATATCAAACAGCCAACCTCCGAGGAGAGGAGGAAAAATAGATTAAGAGAGAGAGACAGACAGAGACGGAGAGAGAGAGAGAGAGGGCACACAGAGACATACAACGAGGGGGATGTGGAAAGTCTACGGGAGGACAAACAGCCGAAATAAAAATAAGAAGAGAGACAGAGAGCGAGAGAGACAGAGAGAGAGAGAGAGAGAGAGAGATGAACGAACACAGCAAGGAAAATGAAAGGCGCGGGAGGAGAGAGGTAAAATAAGGGGGGGAGGGGGGCTGCTGAAAAAAGCTTTACAGTGGTTTGTCAGAATGGCAGTGCCGAGTAAGAGGAAAGAAAGAGGCAATTCCTGCAGTCTCACTCCACTACTTTCCTTCATTTGACTCTGATTAGCTCCGATAATGTATCTGTGCCATTATGGCACTAATAAAAGTAAGGGCTGGATAGCGAGGTGGGGGTAATGGAGGTCTAGATGCACCGTGGAGGAGGGTGGGGGGGAGTCATGCCCTGCAGCGTTGTGTGCATGAAGGGAAGCATAGCAGAAGATAGAGGGCCTGGATAGCCTATAGCTCCCCTAGCAAACATGACTTTGAATCGAATGCGTTCCCAGCCAGCGGATACTCATCCCTTGCACGATATTGAGACGTCAACCGCTGTTTAGTGGCCGTGTGCTCTGATTGGTCGATGTGTTGCCGGTAACACGCAGTCGAAAAAAATCCACACTCTGAAAGCCATGCCTCCAGACTTTGACTGAACGCAGAGCCCCGTACTGCTCCACCTCAAGGCTGTAGTGGACTAATAAAGCTATGCATTTGACCTGTGACTTATCGACATGTCAGAGCGCACCGTGGCTAAATAGCGGTTGACATACCAAAAGCCCGCCGACGGCTGAATATAGGCTACACTATGTTTCTGAAGAAACAGGACCCAAAGGGAGCTCTTGTTTTTCTTGTTTTTCATTCTTCTCAGGGTATTTTGTGTCATCCTCTCTCCTCTCTTCCTCTCCCCTCGGAGACCTAGCAAGGGTAGAAGCCACACTATTGGTCGGGGTTGCATGTGACGCTTGTTAGCAACCGGATAATGGATGTGCACTGACCCTGTGTACGGACGCACGCCATGTCCTACCGGCAGGTTTAAACAAGTATCCATCCATTACTGCATCACTGACATCCACGGGCCGGGGCCCCGTCTAAGTCTGCATCAGGTGTCACCTCGGGCTGCACACTACCTTGTCCTGGAGGACGCTGCAAGGATGTTTCCCGGTCCTTCCTCCCTGTGAAACAGGAAAGCCATTCTGTGTGGAGAGTGTATGAGCAGCGGCAGCGACCCCAAATAGAAGTGGTAATAAAAGTCCGACGGAGGTTGGCCAGTGTACCGACAGGTTTATAAATAGCTTTCCGATGTGATGTATGATCACTGGACCTCAGGGCAGCTTTGGACAACGCTCTCTGGAGTGGGGGGGGGGGGGGGGGGGGGGGGGGGGGGGGGGGGGGGGGGGGGGGGG
>JAODLI010001018.1:0-11575 GCA_027575585.1 Percopsis omiscomaycus | reverse complement strand
CGGTCCGCCTCTCCATTTAAAATAAATAAATAAAATGTGACCAAGAGCCACTTCACACCGGCAGCCTCACAAGGCAGGATCATAGAAAGCTTTTCACAGCTGCAGCGACAATCGCAACCGCTGGCCCAGGATATAGGGCAGCAGACGTCTATTTGACGTATTTTTCAGGAATATGTTGGAAAATGGGGGAAATGTTTTTAAAGAGGGGCTTCTGGAGAAGCGGAGCGACGGTCTGCTGCAGCTGTGGAAGAAAAAGCACTGCGTCCTGACCGAAGACGGAGTACTTCTGCTGCCCCCGAAGCAGCACGACCACCAGCGACACCACCGCTCTGGGGTTGGCGACGTGGGCAAGGAGCTCCCCTTCGCCAACATGAAAACGGTGGACTGTGTCGAGCGGAAAGGCAAATACATATACTTCACAGTGGTCATGACGGAGGGCAGGGAGATCGATTTCAGGTGCCCGCAGGACGAGGGCTGGAACGCCGAGATAACCCTGCAGATGGTGCAGTACAAGAACAGACAGGCGATCCTGGCCGTCAAGTCCACCAGACAGAAGCAGCAGCTGCTAGTGGTGCAGCTTCCGGGGCAGAAAGCTGTTCGTAACTCGCCGAACGCTTGACAGACCAAACGATCGACCTGCGCCTTTTCAGACATTCGTCATTTGCGGTAAGCCATCAGGGAAGGTAGACTTACCACTCCACGCCTGCCCTTCCTATTTTTCCCGCGTGAAATCTCACGGCGAGAAAATTTATTTGGGGATGATTTCTGCGACATTACTTTTAAAATTATACCAGGCGTGCCGCGACATAATTTAATCTATCGAAGAAAAAATATTTATATTTGTGTATTTATGTATTGCTTTAAATTGGTTAATGTAAGTTTTAATTTAATATCCCCTCATTAGAAATGATGCAATAGCCTACCATTCAAATTACAATTATTATAGTTTCTTTATTATTATTATTGCTTATCCCTAGGCTGTGCTATGGAACAATTCAATTTCATGCTCAAGTGACCCAATTAATACACACAATCTTCCCGCGCACGCTCGCAATATAGTGCCAGCATTAGGCTACTCACTCATAGGCAGTTCTTTTCACGAGAACACTTGATATAGCCCAACGGCTTAACTCGGTTGTAGATTACCTTTTGTGTTGGATACACACAGTCTCTTCAATGCTTATAAATCGATTGTATCCGCAGGATATTTGGACATTGAGAAGGATCAGTGCCCAACCTAGACGTCGCTCCTCAGTCCATCCCATCTCGTCCTTACAATGAGGATACTTCTGGAAAAAAAAAACGACAAACAATTTCCTACTAATTTCAGCAAAGACCAATGAACAAAGCATGTGATATACTGTGTAATCCCTATTTATTAGACGTGTATATATTTTTATTGATACAGTTGAAGTTGGAAGTTTACATACACCTTAGTCAAATACATTTAAACTCAGCTTTTCACAATTCCTGACATTTAATTCAAGTAGTATCCTCGTAGTCTTAGGTCAGTTAGGATCACTATATTTTAGGAATGTGAAATGTCCGAATTACGATTTGAGTTTTTATTTTTTTCATCACATTACCAGTGGATCCGAAGTTTACATATACTTAGTTAGTATTTTGTAGCATTGCCTTTAAATTGTTTTAACTTGGGTCAAACATTTCGGGTTGCCTTCCACAAGCTTCTCACAATAAATTGCTGGAATTTTGGCACATTCCTTTCCAACAGACCTGGCGTAACCAAGTCAGGTTTGTAGGCCACCATTTTCAGTTCTTTCCAGTTCTGGATTGAGGTCAGGGCTTTGTGATGGCCACTCCAATACCTTCACTTTGTTGTCCTTAAGTCATTTTGCTTTGGAAGAATGCTTGGAGTCATTGTCCATTTGAAAGACCTATGTGCGACCAAGCTTTAACTTCCTGGCTGATGTCTCGAGATTATGCTTCAATATAGCCACATAATTTTCCTCAAGATGCCATCTATTTTGTGAAGTGCACCAGTCCCTCCTGCAGCAAAGCACCCCCACAACATGATGCTGCCACACCCATGCTTCACGGTTGGGATGGGGCTCTTCGGCTTGCAAGCTACCCCCTTTTTCCTCCAAACACAATGATGGTCATTATTGCCAAACAATTCAGTTTTTCAGACCAAAAAGTAAAATCGTTGTCTCCATGTGCAGTTGCAAACCATAATCCTTTTTTTATGGCAGTTTTGGAGTAGTGGCTTCTTCCTTGCTGAGCGGCCTTTCAGGTTATGTCAATAGGTCAAATCTTTCCTCCAGCATCTTCACAAGGTACTTTGCTATTGTTCTTGGTTTGAGTTGCACTTTTCACGCCAAAGCACATTCATCTTGGAGACAGAACGCATCTCCTTCCTCAGCGGTATGATGGCTGCGTGGTTCCATGGTGTTTATTACTTGCTTGCTATTGCCTACTACGCATTTGTAAATTGCTCCTAAGGATGATTTCTTTTGTTTTATGTGAAGCAAAGAGGGACTGAGTTGGAAGGTAGGCCTTAAAATACATGTACACAGGTACATTTCCAATTGACTCACATTATGTCAGAAGCTTCTAAAGCCATGACGTAATTTTCTGGAATTTTCCAAGTTGTTTAAAGACACAGTCAACTTAGTGTATGTAAACCTCTGACCCACTGGAATTGTGATATAGTGAAAGTGAAATCTGTCTGTAAAGAATTGTTGGAAAAATTACTTGTCATGCAAGTAGATGTCCTTGCCGACTTGCCAAAACTGTGTGGTTTGTAGTTTATGTAAACATTCAACTTCAACTGTATGTCATTGATGAATATTAAGTGTGGCTGTTGCTTGAGTGTAATTGAAAATATATGATGGTAGTCTGTTTTACAAACAAATTAAAAATATGAAATACAGGATCTTAGTGGAGCGGTTTGTCATCACTGTTAACAGACCTTTTGATAGGAATGTGTATCAATTCTATATTCTTTAACTGAACCAAAGACACACATAATTTTCCCCCCTCTGGTGGAGTGTTTAAACATACAGTATGTGCAAATGCATGGTTTACTCCAGTTTATTTGTATGTATCAAATTACTGTAGGCCTATGTAATTTTTCTGTTACCTGAAATAGCTATTTTAGTTTACTCCAAACATGGGTAGTCAATGTATATTCATCTGTGATTTTGTAAGTGTCAATGTGTTGCTTTAGACTGGTTACAGTGAAGTGACATTATGTGTGGCAAGAATTCACTTCTCATGAACCTCGCCTGACCTTGGATTCTGAATAGTTGGTACCGCTACCCTGAAGGCAGTGACTGGGCACTACACTTGGCCACTTTGATATGCAACATTGCTCACAAAAATATACTTCAGCATTGCCCATAAAATGAACATTTTATTACCCAATTCAAATATGTTTGTTGTTAATGCAATGTTTTCTGGACTGTTACCCAGTGTCTCACACACGCCACCAAACCTCCACACCAGGGAATAGTGGTGCCCTTTAACTAATGCAACTACATTGATGGTTCTCTGTTATGACTTTGTTGGCATCAGTACACACACAGCTGTACCCTTTACAGCCAATATTAATTTTCCTATTTCAATGTGTGAGATCTATTTTCATATACCTCTGAGAAATATACATTCCATTTCAAACAAACACTGTCTGGTTTGGTTCCTTTCCTTCTAGTGGTGACAGTTGTGTGATTCAACTAAGATATGTGTAAACTAGCTGGTGCTCTGACCGTGTCCTGCTGCACAGCTGATGAACCTTTCACCCCAGTGTCCTGGTCTAAAAGTAGAAGCAGGAGAGTTTTCACCACCACTGAAGCGTACCACTTGAAAAATTGTCTTGGGATACAGAATTTTCCCTTCTTAAGCTTAGCTCATTCAATTAAACCAAGGCAGTGCCAAACCGATCTGCATCCACATATTGAAGTCCTGAGTCTAGAGAGATACAGCCAAGAGATGCAAAGTAACTTACTGTAGCATATAAATGACTGTCAACCTTTTGTCGGGTTTCTCTACTCAATTGAGGCTCTAAATTGTGGCATCATTTTACGAGGCGATGCCTTGGGAGACTAAAGCCACTCGTCACCCTCCATAAAGAGATCCATGCGGTCCCGAAAGACCCTCTCGTGTCTTTTAGAGGCGCATAGAGGTCTTCTAAACCACTGCCATTGCCGAGATTTGATGACGACTTCTTCTCCCGATAATTGACTTCTAAGCATCTAACCACATTGTTAATCGCTTAGTCTACCCATTTCTTTTAATTGCTTAATTTAAATTGCTTGTAATTGTGTCATCAGTAGCCTAGCCTAATAAGGAGGCTATCTCACAATGAAAGATAAATTCATCTTACACTAAAATTCATCTTACACTAAAAATTGCACACAGTCAATGTAGGCCTTTACAAAATATTATGTTTTGCTATAGGCTACATATTTCAGAATAACAATTATCTGACGCCAGATTTACTATGCTGCACCGCAAATCAGCTCACTCGAAAACGTGCATACACGAGGTGAGCCTTGACATGAGATTTGAGAGATCTGCTCACATCCATATTGACAAATTCTGAGCTTTGCGTGGATATTACGCCTGTTTTCTGTCATACGTTCCTTTCATATATGAGGGCCAGTGTTTTCTCTAAGGCACTAGTAAAAGTCTATTTGACATGACAGGAGCTAGACTGTAGCGGTCTTGTGGAAACATTATCAAGACTTCAGCATCTTTGCAGGGGTTCAGTGATGTGGCGTTCTACTAAATTTCAGTTAGGCCTAAAGGCCTCTCTGTTTCATTGTTTGATCCCACATTAAGGCCTATAGGCCTAATTACAAATGCACATAACTTCAGTTAGTTGCACTAAATAACTATTTAAATGGCATTATCTTGGTATTAAATGACCAGTGATATGAGCTCTTGTGTTGAGTAATGTTAGTTGTTAGGGTCGCATGATTCCACGGATTTCCTTTTTAAACAAAGACTCAAAGAATATAGTTATGTGGAAGAAAGAGTTTTTATTCTGCACCATCTTTTTCAGAATAAATCACAATATTCTGGTAATTTCTCTCTCCATTATGCAAGTGAATATCTTGGTACACTCATTCTGAGATATAACCTTCATCCTGTTTGTAGTTTATGTGTGATACAAGCTATTTGTAGTACACAGTTTCACTATAAATATGATTATGGAGATAATGTATTCTGTAAAACTGAACATAACAGAATATACATCCCTGAATAAATGTGTGGTGTGCACATGTACACAGAATCATTACATTCTTATATGGTTGAATTGTGGGCAGCAGAAATTGAGTGATCCCTGAGTCTAACTCATTTATTCAGCATTAACAAACGATTATAATTTTGGTAGACAGTGGTCTATTCTAGTAAGGGAACAGACATACACATAAACTGTGTAAACATTTGTCTGACTATACATAAACCTTTGTTAGTTATAGGCTTACCCAAATAGGAAAAAAATTTGAACAAACTATTTGACATCCTTTGTTACAATTGTCATTGGTTGAAGTGCAGTTAAACTTTTGTTAAACCCTTGACTTTATAGCTTCCTTATTCCAACACATGCTGACATTGGGCAAAAAATAATGTGCTGACTGAATCTGTATTTTCACCTGTCATTGACTTCCATTGTTTCACAAAAGCATACTAATATTTCTACAAAGATAATTGCTGTCAAAAGAAAGTATATTTCTGAGAAACAATGTAAGTGAATTGCAGACTGTGAGTTGCCAGTCCAGCACCTACCGTGAACGAGGGGTTAATTCATGGTGAACCTCTGCAGGAGTTACTTAATATTAAGGTAAAGAAAGCAACAGTTGAGGGCTTAAGAAAAATGATATTGAGCTTTAACATAAGTGTTTTTTATTGTATTTGCAAAATAAACCTTGTTTTTGTAATGCATGCTCTCATTCACCCCTAACTAACACAAACTAGTGTCTATGATGTCATTCACACACACAAACACAGATCATATTTCTCCCATCCCCCCAGCCATATGTACATATGCAGACAGTGGACTCCTGAATATAAATACACACAACACACACCTGCTACACACATCCAGGTAATATGCCATTAGCCTGTGATAACAGCAGGCAGTTTCTCTGCCAAAATAAACTTGACCACCTCTTTGCTCCCTCAAGGTCACTGATAGGCTGGCCAAAACCTTAACTCAGCTAGTCTATGACTGTAACAACGGGAGCCGTCACCCCTCGCCGCTGGCCGTCAACATTGCCAGCATACCCTAATTGCCACACACCTGTTTCGCATTCTCTCATCTACCCTCCTGCAGTGGCTATTTAAGCAGGAGGGTGGATGAGGGGAATTGTCGGTTATTGTTTTGTTTACGTTTTGATGAGAGCGAAGCTCTGTTGTTACGTTAGGGTTAATAAAGGTACGACGCGCAGCAGCGCAGCAAGAAGACCGTGTGTCTCATTTCTCTGCACCTGCACTCTCGCTGAGCCCCACGTTACAATGACCCCCTTTCACATTAAAACTACAAATTGAAGGCCCCCCTTAGAAAATCTTCAGGGATGTTTTTAAAAGTAAAGGAATATTTTTTTATTGAGTGAAATATGATTTTTATTGGAGGACCAGCGGGTGAGAATTATATCAAAGTGAGCAAACAAATTTAAATGGTTTGAGAGCAGTTGACATTTAGTATTTCTAAATGTCGTATGTCTGAGGCTTTAAGGCTTTAAGAGGTGAAATTAGAAGAAGTAATCTTTTTTAGTTTTAACCTTGTTTGATGGTTTATATTGTATTTTTTATGATAAAATGTTGTTGCTGTTACAGGACCCCCCTTCTTCACGAACATGCATGCCTACACGAGAGGGGTCCTGAGCAACAAATCAAATTATAATTTTTTTCAATGATCTAGACAACCTAGATACTGATAACTGAAGTTATTGATTAATGTATGTAGAAATACATTAATTACAAGTAGCAAGTAGGGGTTAGGGGTTAGGCTTAAGGATGCTTACAGGTAGGCTTGTTGGGCCTGTAAGCCTTCCTGAATACGAATACCCTAACCACTAGACTATCTTCATTCTATCTAGATTGGCTGTGAAGAACCCCAGTGATTTGACACTGCCATAACTCTAACCCACTGGAAACACAATTGTGTGTGTGTGAGAAAATTACTGTAAAAAAAAAAAGTCACATCCTCTAGGCTGACAGTCTTCACCACCTCTAAGCATAAAGGGTTTTGCCTTATTGCAAATCCTTGGAATAACCTTAGACATTGTTCAGTGGATTGCAAAGTGAATGACAACAACTTTGTCATTGTCTGCAGGTGCAACATACTTTTTGTTTAAACCTTCATTGGTCTCTATCATACCAAAATCAAAGCACTGTGTACTGTCCAAGTTCCCAGTACGGGCAGGAGGCTTGCTTCCCTCCTGGTATGGTGGCCAATGCTGGTACTGTGAATTGCTGTAGGGGGCAAAAAGCCTTCCGATGGCCCACAGAAAACACACGTCTCTAAAACAAATATGTACATTGAACGCCAAACAATTGAAAAAATGATTCTTTATACTATGATATTTTATGTCAATGAGTGTTTTTTTAAGTCACATAGAGCCCAGGAGAGCTTGCATGACGTAATCACCGGGCACAACCAGAGTATACGCCTTTGAGTTGAGAGCAGGCCAGCAACAGAAGACATTAATTTGCATGTTTGGTATGGCAAGTGGCCCCAACACGTGGAAGTCCGGACAAATATGCTCCACCCAGTCTTTGCTAAATACACTCTGTGAGGCCATTTTGACATGCCTTATCCAGTTCTTATAATACATCTAATGTTTTAGGAGTAATCCTAAAACAAACTCGCACTTGCACATAACACTGATGGGCTAAATAACAGCATAAAACTGAACAATACAATGATGATGATGTATACTCACAGATGAAGCAAATAAAATTGATTATAATGGCAAGGCTTATGGGATGCAGTGGTGAGTACCTACAGACTGGTCGGAGGAGGGATACACCACAAACCAGCGATAGGGCGTTGGGCGCCTAAGGCACATCTGCTGATTTCTTTTGAACTCTCTCTGAACTCTGGACTCTAACATGCCTGCATTCTGTGAGCGTAAGGCTCGAGATGGTACCACTAGTTCAGATAGATAGGAATCCATGTATTTCTTTATAGGTAAATAGGAGGATCTTACAGTCACATCTGAGATAAACTGGGAGTCAATGGAGATCAGCCAAGATAGAGGTTATATGGTCAGACTTTCTAGTTCGAGTCCGGCATTCTGTACTGTCTGAAGTAAGCCATTACTGTAGTCTAGATGCGATGATATGAACACATGAATTAGGGTCTCCGCATCACTCATAGATTAAATCAGGCGAATCTTTTCAGTGTTGCAGAGATGGAAGAATGCAATTGTAGTAATATATTTGATGTGCAAATCAAAAGAGAGAGTGTAGTCAAATAACACTCCTAGACTTACTCTGAGTTATAGCACAGTTGTCAAAGTAAAGAGTGGCATCCTTGAAAAGGTGCCAATGCCTGTGTAACAGTCATTCTACTGGGTATATGCAATGCCAAATAGCACCACAAGGTGGTGCCTCCTTTTATTTTGTTGATGTTGAGATGCACTACGTTTGTCTGACCGATGGCCAGAAGAAGAATTCCTCACCTGTAACCAAGCGTCAACATTCGATTCTTAGAAATTTTGCCAATAAGGAAGTGCCATTTGAGGCTGGCTCCAAAAGCGAGTCAATCCCCATAGACCCTCATGTTAAAATGTCCAACTTTACAGAAGAAATAAACATGTTTACAGCCTGGTACAAAAAACGGTTTTGGTCTCTATAGCTTTCCCCGTTCATGACAACTGTACAGGGGGTGAACAGTTGAAATTATATTAAGCCATTAATTCATCCATTCATTATACATAGCCGGGAGATAGGCGGGAGTCAGACACTGCCAAGATGGCGATGGCTAGAGCCAGCACACTTGGCTTCAAACCCAAATATGTGGACAAACCCACGGAGGGTTTGTCCACATATTTACAGTCTATGCCTGTAACAAGTCGGTTTGGTCATGCAGTGTAGGTGTCTCTGTTCATGTATGATTAAGGAATGTAGACCTGGCCTAACATGGTCCATGTTAAGATCTATACAATACAGTGTAGAGATCTCCAGTTTGTTGTCTAGTGTCGACTCTGAGCTAATCAGCTATCACAGGAACGCTGCTAACTTACCACGATCACTAGCTCTCGACTACACCTAACATTACGCCAGACCACGTTACACCTGGCAGGTCCAATAATTCACATCTCTGTCTTGTCAGAGTTCCGAAGCAGAAAATCTGATGACATCCATTGTTTAATTTCCAAGACACATGACTCCAAGACTGAGGTTAGACTGATTGCCGAGTTCTAATGGCATATAGAGCTGGGTATCATCATCAGTATAACAATGAAAGCTAATGCCATATTTATGTATGATATCACTCAATGGTACTGTAGCATATAAATACAGAAGAACATCCAAGCCATATACCTGTACACTTTTACCTGACTAGGAGAAGGGCTGGATTGTTTTTGAGACGATGCGATACGATCCGATAATTTTTTCTTGAATCAAGAATTTACTTGTAAAAGTAATTTGTTGAGGAAGTTATTTAGAGACGAGTTAGTATGGCTACGGTATCAAATAAGAATTTTTGATTATTTTTATTTGCACTGATCAGTGATGAGTAATCGTCGATCAGCAAGCTGTAATAGTTGAGGCGTCTATGCCTTCTGCTATAGGTACATTTCTGACTCCTATGCATGGATAGGATTACGACTTAATTAGAAAATCCGAACGTATCAATAATAGTCTGAAATGCCTTACTAAGAAGTTTGGATAGGGAGTTAAAATAAATATTAAAGTCTCCAATAATTCATATTGTATCATTGTGTGTTACAATTTCTGAAATAAATTAACTAAATTAATCTAGAAAATCTGAGTACGGTCCTGTGGGACGATATATCACAGCTAAATAAATGACCATAGAGCTTGAGAACCATAGCCTATTACAAGCAACAAACCAAAAAAAACGTTACTGTGGCACAAGTAGCAGAATTGAACATTGAGTGCCCATGCTAACCCATTATGACAACACAAGTGTACATAGTTTTTGCCTCATCTGTGTATTTGTGAATACAAATGTTTTCTACTTGAAAATCATCCTGGCATCAGGAACACCGGCAACGGGACAGCAGCAGGGGGATCACATAACAATATCCATTACTAGCAGGTGCATAAAATCAAGCATACAGCCTGGAAATTTCCTTAGACATACATTTGCAGTATAACCAGTTGTACTAAAGTGTTCAGTGACCTTTGCTAAAAGTCAGTTTGTGAAATTTCTGCTCTGCGAGATCAACTGTAAATCCCCTTGCACACTACACGTTGAGTGTTTTTGCTTGCGTTTTCTAAGTTTTTTCTCCACTTATTTATGTAGAATCACAAATATATTATATATATATAATGACAGCAATTCAGGCGAGCAACAAAGTTATATGAATACAATGTTTAACAACAGTCGGATCGATCAAATGGTGGGGCAAGGGGGCGGGGGCAAAAACCAAGCATTTTTTCTTTAACATTTATATTTGGAGTGTATTTCTGCTTCTACAATGTATTTCCATTTTACTGACTTAGGTCTGCCACAGTGAAACTACAATGTTCCGAAGATGGACTACTAAAAGTACATCTTAGATACTTGCATTCTTACCATGTTGTTTCATAAACGTGGACAACCCGGTGAAAAATTACTTAATTTCACAAGGTCTGTTCTAAAAACTTCCCTACACCTACTCCCAATCTCAGGGAGTCCCGTGAACCCCCCCCACCACTCTCTCTCTCCCTCACAGACAGCGCTAAACCATACACACCTCCACAACAATGTTGGCTAAAAACAATAATACAATAAAGCAATCATACTGTATGTGCTTTGCTGCTGCAGGAGAAGATAGCAGATACTGTCACAAACATTTCAAAAACACCACTACAGGTTTCATGCTTTTGTATGTGCATCAATCTGACTACTGGAGTAAAAGTACATGAATTCACTTCAAATGAGTCATTGAGCAACACCAACCACGCCCATGAAACGCATTCTTTGAAAAAAAATGTTTTTGAGGAAACAAGTCATTTAGTAATAAAGTTCACTGAATGTAGCAAATGCTCCATCTTATGGAGCCCCAGAAGGGACATGGTGGGGGGGGGGGAAATCGATCGTTAAAAAAGTTTTTAATTTAGGTCAATGTAATTGACCTAATTGACCGGGTCAGTTCGGCCACATGAAAACACAACAATTGAGCAGGAGTGTTTTAATTCTGTTTTATTCACCAGGTTAAGCATATCAGCCAATATTTTCTTTGTTGTTATATTTGATTAGAAAACAAGGAGAGGTCCCCTTGCACTAAGTATTATCTTAAGTATTCTCTTCAGATGTATTTCACTTATGCCAAGCACTAGCCCTTTTTACACAGCGTTTTCAAGGCGAGAATATTGCACCTTTATGCCGCCTGGTGACCCCTCTGTGTCCCCCCATTCAGCCTCCAAGGTA
>JAODLI010001017.1:1106-11576 GCA_027575585.1 Percopsis omiscomaycus | reverse complement strand
GGGGGGGGGAAGAGACGTGTGACCTTAAAAATAGGAAATAATTCTATTTAATATTAATTATTTATAATTTCTTCAGGAATCATACGATCATAGCCTATCCCTAAAAGCAATTTCACTCGTGGACTTGGGTAAAGCAAAATATGCACATTTTGGTTGTTCCTGAGGAAATAATATAGAACGTCTATCCCGCCATATCCCCATTCATAGTCTAAAATGAATCGTCGCTATATGCCCGCTTTTGGTTTTTGACTAATTTGCGTCCTCTTGTGGCGAGCCTACATCCGTGGATGCTGAGTGATGCCTAATTAATCACAAGGAGAAAAAAAATACAATTTGGTGAACTCCGACGACAGTGACCCATTTTACTGTTGGTTAAAATACTCAAAGCCGTTAGCAGTAGAATTTGTATAGGCCTACAGGAATTTGCCGATGTTTAATTGCCTGCTGTGTACAATGAAGTGATGTTTCCACAGACATGTCATAGTTAAACGCCGGTGTAGCTCAAATCGTTAATTAGCCTATGACTCCTAGTTGATCAGGAACAAATCAGGAACGAACGGTGATTCATTGCGTAGCTCCTGTGTCCCTATAGTTGATAGTAAGTACCCTAAGGTCAGAATGCTGGGTAACTTGCTAATGAACTAGTAGCCTATAGTTAATGATTAGTTCCTGGATATCTGTCCACTTAATGACCTGCTACTTCATGATTTCTGACAGATTAAATATGACTCAGGTGCTAAACGGAACTTGAATAACTAATCTAATCATTAGGCTACTTCCCCTTACCTCATTATTCATTTTTATTTTTGTTTGTTTTGTGACGCCTCATACTATATAGTGTAGGCCCTACCATTAGGCTACTTAATGATTATCTTACCATTAGTTCCCATTTATGTGTCCTTCAAGTAAAGTGGTGTATCGCACTGGATAGTCACTCAGAATAGATTGTTACTTAATGATTAATTTACCAATTAGTTACTATTTTCGTACCCCTTCACTGTCATTCCCAGGCGGTCTAACCGCCAGCAGCTAGGCGGAGGATGTATGTGAATGGGCTATTGTCAAAGGTTAATAGAAAATAAAATATCACTTTCAACAGCAGAACCTTCCCCTGAAAGGCGTGACGTATGGGCGCGCGCACGCTCCTATATTTAAAGTGCAGATGTGACGTCTTAACAGGTGAGTCAGGCTTTCCTTACAAATTGACCAAAAAAATCAATCTAATCAAAGTGATGCGCTCTCAAGAGATGTGACTGTCGCGGTTGAGATTAAGGTTGACCTTTGAGAGATTTGCAGTCGCATGGCAGTAGGTCTGAACAATGGCCCTATAGTCAACCGGTCTGGTTCGATTAAGATCAGGTCATTGAGGCGCTTTTATCCAAAGCAACTTACTTATAAACTGTACTCGCTGTACAGTTATTATTAAGGAGCAGGTAGGGGTTAGGCATCTTGCTCAAGGATGCTTACAGGTCATAGGGCATGTTGAGAATCAAACCCAAGACCTTTCGGCTGGGAGTCGACCACCCTTAGCTATCATGCCCTGGTTTCCTTTGTATTACAATGGGTTCCTTTATGTTACAATGTATGGACACATCTAAAATACACACGCACTGGTGCAAACGCATGATAAAGTCTTCCCCCGGGGAGTGGACAGCGGACTTTTGAGGCCTGCGTCTCTGCTAACACCTCACCTGTCTCATGTTGACGTGAGCCGGGATGTGTATCGAGACACACAAGCTCACACAGACGCACGCAGATAGATCCAACACACGCACAGACCCAAACCCCCCCCCCGCCCCCGCCCCAGCCGAAGGTGAAGGGAACTGCCTCACCTCGATCCCACCAGGCCTTGAGACTCTATAAAAGGAGCTCCCGGCACAGAGGAGGTAACAACAGACCCTCTCCTGCAGAACAACTCATCACAGAGGAAAGAGAAGGCGGGGGAGAGAGACAGAGAGAGAGAGAGAGAAAAAAGAGAGAGAGAGGTAGAGAGATTGTAACAAATAGTGCTGCCAGCATCAAATCAAAGAGACAGACCTCTGCGCAAGAAGAAAGATACGATTTTGGAAACAGGTAAGAAATGCTTATCTGCCATCATTGCGTGTCAATCTGTTGGTCCGCATGTTATCCGATTGTCTGCAGTGTCTCATTGATTGAGTTACAAAAGAGCAAAAGAAAAATGTGCACTCTACTTCCTTATATCAAAATGCTTTTATATTGTTCATTTAAGAACCTTTACTTGACTCCGTGTAGGTAAATAAAATTTTATATAAAGTTAGATTTGAATTGCTTTCTCAAGTCTCTTAAGTCATGCTCTGTTTGTTGGGAGCGGAGCTCTGCTGAGTGAGTCATGCAGAGAAGACAACCCACCACAGACTGTATTCACTCATTAAAGCCATAATATGTATAGGAAGGAGCCTGTTTAGTATGATTTTTCTTCATCTTATTATCACTGTTATCATTACTTTAGTCCTATAGGACAAAATACATGGTTGGTTTGTTGGTTTGATATGTAGTTGTGTTTTAGGAAATCAAAGCTAAAACATGTTTATTTATAAAAATAAAAGTGAGGGCATTTTCTGTCCTAAACAAATAGGCTACAAGAAAACCTACAAGGCATTTAATTTAAACTGAATGAGAAACTTCGAGGGAGGATACTGTAGGTCTACTGTAAGAATACCTTTTGCTGTTAGGGCAAAGTTCAGAGTTCCGGTATAAATATTTTAAAAGCCATCACCAGAGTGATGCTTTAGAACAGCAATCTCCGGTCGTTGACAGAGGGTGGGGGCGGGGGGCAACGCAGAATAGAGACAGAAAGGAGAGGATGGGTCTGCGATTATTGAAATGCGTCACCGGGGCGAAAACCATTAAAGGCTAACCATTCAAAGAGTTTCTTTTTCTGCCTCGATATTTCATAGAGACTAATGTCTCCGGGTATGTGTGGGATGGATGAATGTAATTGTATCACTGTAACAAAGTTATGCGTGTGCTGTGCAACAGGGACCCGGCTGCACCCGCCCACATTATTACCGTCTATAGCGCTTGGTGTGCGCTTGCCATGTAATGGCATTCATTCTGTTCTACAAAAGGCATTAATGTAGCCTAAGAATATAGCTTTTTTTTCTGGGCCTTACACACACATACACAGTACATCCCCTTTTGTTCATAATCGGTCAGTAGGGCCTAGGCCTAATAGACGTAAGAAATTCCAATGATGGTTAGTCCTTGAGCGTCTAAATGGTGTTTAGACGCTCAAGGATATTAATTTTTTTTAACAAAATGTGCGATTTATACACTATAGGAAACTCTTTCAAGTTTCTCCAGTTTTAACATACCTGATAATATACTATATGTATTAATTTAACCATGCAGGAAAACAATTGCGGTTAATTGGTTAAGAAAACAGTTGTTTATGCGTTTCAATGTTATGCAATGGGACAATGCATCTATGACAAGCTAAGAATTTGGACTCCTGGGTGGATTCCTTGCTACCTATAAAAAGGCTAAACAAACGAAGACTCTAAAGCAAATCATTATTATTGCTAAACCAAACCTAAACTGAATTCACCCCATACTATAGGACGGCAGTTTGATAAATGCCCATGAGTGTTTGGTATTCATTCACAGTGATTCGTTGAATAACGAAGGCCCTACTGTATCACTGCCGCTGGCTAATGACGGTATATATCTTTTGTCCAGGCTGAAGATGATGCGTGTATCCTGGCTGTTGGCCGTGGTCATGACATGGGCGGGCAGCTCCAAGGCTGGGGCGCTGTGCTGGGATAGTTACATCTGCAACAACCTCAGCTCCAGGAACAGGCTTTTGGTAGGTAAAAATACATTTTTATTAGCAGACAAATTCAACTATATTTTCTTTACAACCAGCATAGATTTTTCTTATTATTATATCATCACCAAGGTATTTTAAAACGTAAATTTTTGGGCATGGTATTGGAATTCACCATGAAATCCCTACTTTCAGCAAAATCCGCACCTCTATTCTGCTTGCCTGCATGTGGTTCCAAGGCACACGAGTATATGCCGTCTGTCATCCTAACCCCTTGTGCTCAAAATTATACTACCACCTCAATAAATCAAAGAACTTAATCACATTTTGTTTCAAATGTGCCTTTCTTACATCCTTTCCCCACAGGACTGCATTCACCTATGTGCGTCTGTGATCCAGGCTGATTTTCCAGAGCTCCTTTCTTTGGCCGTGGACTCCAGTGAGGAGAACATTCCACTGGAGCGGCTGTTGGCTGCGATAGTCTCCCGAGACAAGGTCCTGGAACTGAAGTCCCAGGCCCGCAGTGAGGATCGACGCTCCTACTCCATGGAGCATTTCCGTTGGGGGAAACCCCCCGGGCGGAAACGCCGGCCCATCAAGGTACACACCTCCTCCATGGAAGACGAGGACTTTTCCGAGGAAAGTTACCCCTTACAGAAGCGCAGGCAGCTGGGCAGGGTGGAGAGGGAAAATAAGGGGTACATGGGCGTCCAGGCGCTTGACAAGCAGGACTTGCAGAAGGCGAGGCTCGGCCCCAAAGCTGGCTCCCTGTTGAGCCCGCAAGAAAGAAAAGACGGAACCTACCGGATGACTCATTTCAGATGGGGGAGCCCGACTTCTGCCGCTACCAAACGTCACAGCAGCATCATGAGGCCGTGGGAGGAGAAATCCCAAAACTCCAGGCTCTTCGGGAATGCTCTAGTCAAGAATAGGCACTGGAGGGCGTAGAGGACTAGTCGAGCTGTTGTAGCATATACAGCATGCCGCATGTCCTTAAGACATCGGCCTCGCGTCTTAAAATTAAAAAGGGACTTATAAAGTATGTAAATAGCATGTTATTAAATGTTTAAGTGGCCCAAGGTATGCATACGCAACAATCTTAAGTGTAACTGTCAAGAAACAAAAGAGCTTTATGTTTAGAATACTGATGCTGATGCTAGAATACCGATACTGCCTTGATGATCGTGCGACCCACGACGTTACTGACCGAACCATTTGACTAGGGAACCATTCACTGAATTGTCAAAATGTGGCAGAAGGTAGGTGTGAGCGAGGGCATTTCATGTGTATTTATTTTGTGAGGTATGTTGAGATTTGGTAAATGAATACAATATTAAAAAAAATAAGTTATTGTGGCAAATAATGAATCTTGTATTTCTGACTTAACCATCAAACCATTAATACAACAAACAAACAAAAAAATACAGGTTGCATGTTATTCCAAGTTGTGCCTGAAAATGACACCCCACCGCATAGTTTTATTAACTTTCTACTATCTAAACCTTAGCACACCGTGTAAATAGTTCTTTAGTAAATTACTAACCACCTACTATATAGTAGTTACCGGTACTATAGACTTACATAGATTTGTTGCCAATAATGGTTGACGTAATCTCACACCGGTCCACACTCTGTCCATTTTGACCAGTCATAACATTTCTGCTCATCAATATACCAAATAATCAATTAATGGGGCGAATCACAGTGAAATGTTTACAGATGAGTTTATTCTCACGGATGGTCAAAGAACTGTACAGCACAGTTACGTCACTAGCATGCAAAGTCGGGTTTCTTGACACACTTAAGGCATTTCCTCCGTTATAAAAGCTGCCTTCATCAATAGATAATCCAGTTTTAAAGTGCAAAGTTCACAGAATTGATAGAGTTGACCTACAACACTACATTGTAAACAGGTACATTTACTAAACATGAGAAAAAGTAACATTGTATTTACTGTAATTTAACATTACATTACACTTTGCAATGACGAGCAGATGTAGAAATGTACGTCTTCACTGTCAAAAGGCCCTGTAAAAGAAAACTTCCTAGCGTAGTATCATTTAAGATGAAGTTGGAAGGTTTAGACAGCTGCACATTGCCGTTAGGATACCTTTATGAAACATGAGGAAGGTTTGAGTAGACTAAACTGTAAACCATTTTAAAATAGTTTGGTCTTGAGTACTAGTTGAAAAATAGACAAACGCACACTAAGATCAGCGATGTTTCTCACGTACAGTAAACATGAACGCACACAGGTCAATGGGCAACACTGACTAATGAACGCAAATCTATACAGACAGACACACACACACACACAGAGGACACTACATTGTAACAGACTAATGCGGAAAACAATACAAGACGATCAATATATCACTACATCCATGACATGGATTTGGTTTGGCCGACACTAGTGAGGGAGCTAATCCACAGAAGCGGGGATTGGAAGAGAGGGGGTCTAAATGTTAGTGAACTAAAATGACCACGGCACCATTACAACAATTCTAATCTGCCGTTTTCTCTCCTAACAATGTCCTACCAGGGTAATGTTAAAAAAAAAAAAAAAAAAAAAAAAAAAAGAGAAAACAACTAATGCCAATTTATTGCCATTATACTTTTTTTTTGTGTGGTTGTGTGCGCACAAATGCACAATGGCTTTGAGATTTGTTCAGATCTGCTTGAAAGAAACAAATGCACTCCATTCTACTATTACAGAGTGAAAGTGACCTTTAAAAATGCAATCACTGGGGGGAAAAACACCAAGGGAATAGCAAAGGTGAAAAAAATCTGATAAAGTTACTGTGCTGTACTGTGGGCCTTGTAGATCTAACAAACATGTTTAACTGGCAATGACTTGAAATAGGTTCAAGGTCACATTTTGATCTAATGCTGGTTAGTTCTATAGGTACAGAGATTTCTCGCTTTTCTACGGCTAACGTCAGTGCGGAAACAGCCTAGAATTTAATTTTATATAGATATTTACATAGGCACAGAAGCACAGAAGCACTCCTATACATCGGCTCAAAGATTTATACTATAGTTCTCTGTATATATACATACACACACACACACACACACACATTTCTATAGCAAGGGGGTAAAATGCTTCAGTGCAGAGGTCAGTGCATGTTGGTTGCCTATGCAGTGCGCTGTACGAGTGGATTGGACGGAACGGTACAGTTTCAGTCAGCTAGCGTCCCCTTTACGGCACACTCACTTGGGAGGTTAGCACATGTTCCATTGTATTCAAAGCAATTGTAATCAAATTAACAGTAAAAACTCTGTGATAATTATAACAACAACGAGGTAAGGGAAATGCCTCACATTAATAAAAATAAAAAACATATGGCTAAAAACACATAAAAAGCCAACACATTAACTCAAAGCATTTAGCAAAGTTAATCATTGTTGAAAAATTAGGCAATAAAGGAAAGGAATGGGTTAGTTTCCATATAGTAGTCAATATTCCTCTCAGGCATGCTGTAGCATATTTTTCAGCAAGGCAGGATGTCTGGCAAAAATAGACTAATGATAAAAACGTTCTTCTAAAGCCTAAAAAATAAATCATCAATGCCACATACGTACTGTATTGTTGCGTTTATGCCTTATTTTGTATGGGATACACAAATGTCAAATAAAAAAGGTATTTTAAAAATTAATAAAAAATATCTTTCTTTTTTAAATCGCATGGATTGAGGGAAAAATTTAATTATGAATTGTAGTGCATTTTAGGACAATATTCAGTGTTACGGGGCATGCAGGAAGTCTGTTTAGGTTGAAGCTTTTGTGGACAACAGTCCTGACACAGTTCAACTATTGGCAATGCTTCAGTCCAAAGTCATGTGGGAATTCAGGCAGGCAAGATCTGAGGGGAAGTGGAACCAGGATAAGAGTTTTATTTGTCATCTTGCTTGCTCTGCTGTCACAGGAAGGGGGAGAAAAAAAAGAAGAAGAAAAAGTACACGGCTTGTCATTTAGGGCTTGAGGAAAATCGAAAGGTAACTTCCCTCTCTCTTCGATTACAGGTCGCCGTTGCATTTAGGGACCCGGCCAATCAGTTGTCCGCATTCCTGGCCTCAATTATGAGTTGTAACCTGGGGCAACCAGCATGCACGCACACACACACACACACACACACACACACGCACACACACACACAGACCCCCTCAGAGCTAGTAGACACAAAGGTCAGGGAACTTCATCTCGTAGACGGGTACAGAACGACTCTGGGTTTGGCCATACCCCGTTGAGATGGTACCAGACGGGCTGGGCGGGGGTCTGCGGGACACAAGGAGAGACCATCATCATCATCATCATCGGTGTCTTTCTTAACATCATCTTCATCATTAACTCACACATCTTCAATTTGTTATCAATCCCATTATTTATTCAATAATATTCGTTTAAAAGTGCAATCCTTCATTTGTGATCAGAATTGCCCTTGGGGTTAAAACCAGCATCACAAATACAAGGCTTGCTCTCCTCTCAACTCCTCCTCCTCTGAAAGGCTCACCTAAATAAAGCCTTATGCAGTTTCACGGACAGTTGTCTTTCAAATAAACGCTCTGTCAGAAATACTGGCATCTTGGGGAACAATAATACAAGGAATATACCTTTAAACTGTATCGTTTATAATTACCATAGGCTTTTGAATAACCTCTGTATCATATTTTAAGCACTGTCGCTTACCTTATTGTAATCTCAAAGATCTGATTGAGTTTGCTCTGCAGTAACGTGGCCTGAACAGGAAAACAGGAGCGGTTTCAGTAAATGGCAAACATATTAACAAGACATATGAACACATAATAGTTGTTGAAAGTACCCTGGCACCGCAGTGGGCAGCTATCTCCTCAAAGGGGGCTTTCTGGAATTTCTCCACCACCAGCCTTCTACGCTCCCGTTCCTGCTCTTCCATACCCACACTGTCTACTATAAGGAGACACATGCACATTAAATACTTAAAATGTCAAATTTAGAACCACATATTCAAATAAGCGAATCAACGTACCAATGGCGTTTTTCAAGGTTTCAAATGTAATTTCTTCTGCTGGTGTCCTCTGCAACACAACATGGAAGAAAATAGAATAATTATGTTACAAAGTGATTATAAGTTATAATATAATAATACAGTATATATACACACATACACACGCACACACACGTATATATATACACAGTATACGCACTATAATTATAGGTATATTATTACATTATTAATATGAAGAACAGCAAATTAAGCTCATTAGTTTTGTTTTTCACAATCTCATAACAGAAGGACCGGTCAACAATTAATAATGGTAATTCTGTGACTTTATTTAACCTCCCTTTCCTCTATCATTGACAGACATGCTGTCTGGGTCGATAGAGGGCATTCGTTAGCAACACAATGAGCGCTATTAGCTATTGGCAATGCTGGGTTCCGTTTACCTCCTCCTTCTCTGGACTGTTGCGGGACTCCACCTCCACCTGGAGGGAGATGGTTTCTCCAATACTCTTCCTCTTTGACAGACGGTCCTCATCTGGAAAGAACAAGTTCATTACACTCCTAGTAATATATTTGTTCATGCAAATTGGAAAACACAAAGACAATTAGGTTTTTGAGTTAATATTTAATAATGGTAGAACAGCAACAAAGGAATAGGAATCTTATATAATAGGAAGTAACTGCCATACTTAAAAACAAAAAACCAGACTCTTTACCGGTGTACTGGGGAACATAGGGCGTGGCCAGCTTCTCTGTGTTGTAGCCACTCCCGCCCAGGACCTCTGTGATCTTGGACTGCAGGAACAACACATTGCCTTCTACCTTCTCCAGAGAGGACGGCAGCCTGGGAGGGACAAATTCATTCTTAATATGCTCCTGTTCACACAGGTCGGCAGGAGAAACGATAAGGACGGCATACATCCTGTTTTGCCTCGTTTAGTCACATAAAAGTAAAAGTAAGCACGATGCCTTTGGGGAGGGGGGGAGGGGCGCTGAATTTCCATATTTTCTAAAATACCTGGTAACTTTGTAATATACTTTGATATATTTAGTACATTTCATTAAGAACAACCAGACTGAAAAAGTTGATTACATTTTTGATTACAAGTTGATTACATTTTCCCCCAGTGGTTGGTTGGTTGGTTATTTTTATTTATTTATATATATATATATATATATATATATATATATAGTGAATACTTTATGCTATTATGTGATGCAGGTAAAAACAGGCGTATATGTATGTACATGGGAGGGTCTCAAGCTGCTTATTGTGGGGGTACATACTTGGGGTTCTCTATGAAGATGTCCTCAGGGAGAAGGTAGGGCGTCTCCTTCTGCCTCACCTCAATCACCTGAGAGTAGAGAGGGACAGGTCAGTACAAAACACACACACACACACACACACGTACACACACACGTACACACACACGTACACACTGACCTCATGTATGTGCTGGCAGAAGGCAGGCACGGTGGTGAGCTGGCAGATGAGGTTGAGGTAGGCGGCAGCGAGGGCGTGGACAGCACAGCGGTTGTACGTAGGGAGAGACTCCTCCGTGGAGAGAGCCAGGTCCTGCAACAGGAACACATGGGAACACATGGTGACTTGCGCAGGCCTCCTTGCGCAGGCCTCCTTGCGCAGGCCTCCTTGCGCAGGCCTCCTTGCGCAGGCCTCCTTGCGCAGGCCTCCTTGCGC
>JAODLI010001016.1:0-11576 GCA_027575585.1 Percopsis omiscomaycus | reverse complement strand
ATTTTTCCTCTCGCGCACCCCCTGGTGGCAGCTTGCGTACCCCTGGGGGTGCGCGTACCACACTTTGGGAATCCCTGCTCTATACCTTGGGATGGAGTTAAAAGGGTGGTATCAACAGAGAGTGTTGACCTTGTGCGATTTAAGTAATAACTCATGGAGTAATAAATAATACCACATGCTCCACCGAACCATTTTAAGTAAGAGGTCATTATGGGCCACTTTTAGGCCCATAATCAGCTGGTGTAAAGATGCCACAAACACTAGCGCAGTTATGAATCTTGATGGTTCTGTACACATACAGTATATTGTAATATATTGTATAAAATGTCTGATAAAATGTTGTGATAAATCACTGAAAAACAGCTATGTTCTGTGTTTTATTGAATGGACACAAACAGGGCCACAACAATACAAAACAATAACATATTTACTGTACCCCAACACACTGGAACTAATATTAGCCAACATTGAAGTGCAAAAACAAATACAGAAATGAAATGCAACTCAAATCACAAGGAACTCTGGGAAATGAGGCGGGGCTTAGCACTGTCACTACTCTAAAAGAATGGAGTCGAGTTGCCCAACTGACATCTCTGTCTGCCCACCCTGTCAGAGGGTTCTAGAACCAGCCCTGGAAAACAAATGACACTCCACCACTAACACATTGTTTGATTAAAATTCAAGTTTAATTATTTTTTTCAATTGTTTTATTCCACAGCACATTATTTAAATAGCCAAGGCATTAGCTGGGTTTACATGCACACTTTTTTGTCATTTTGATTGAAATCATTCCGATTTTAGGTCAACTGTTTACATGGGATGTGATCTAATAAGGTCTACATGCGCTGATACATTTAATTGAAACAGCTGTGTGACATGCGCACATCATGCATTAGTCCTCGAGGGCTTTGTTTAGCACGTCTCCACGCATTTACATCAAGATGGAGGGCATGCGCAGAAAGAACGCAGCCAGGAAGTAATCAAGGTTAAATTGTTTAGATGGTACAATTTTCTTTTGATCGGTTTATGAAAAGTTTTAAGCTACCCCTCTGCAACTGAAATTTCCATCGCTTTGGGCCTTTTTATTCTGATTAAGGTGTTTATATGAAGCACTTTTATTCGGTTTGGGCTTTTAAAATGATTATTATTGGAATATTAGGCTCCATGTAAACCCAGATAATACTGAGCTTGAT
Organism: Percopsis omiscomaycus; assembly: GCA_027575585.1. Lineage (NCBI taxonomy): Eukaryota > Metazoa > Chordata > Actinopteri > Percopsiformes > Percopsidae > Percopsis > Percopsis omiscomaycus. The sequence continues at coordinate 10,383 of JAODLI010001016.1, read as the reverse complement.
AGATGAGTAAAAGCAAATCATAAATAATAAAAAAAAAATCTGATGTCAGAACTGGGAAATATTGTACAGTGAAATGTACTGTGTCAGCATTTGTGGTGACAGGCAACAGGGTTTAATTTCTATAATCCTGAAGTTAAATTGCAGTTAAATGTGTTTATAATCCCTTACAAAAATATCTACACAGTGTATAGGGTGTAGCTGTAAAAGACACATCTCCTGTATAGTTTTGCCCTCCGTTAGCCAATTTAGCCTTGACATGAGGACAAGAAGGCAGCTTTTAAACGAAGGTCTTGCAGCAGGCGTTGGAGCATGGCATCGAGTCCCTCTAGATTCTCTGTCTTCTGAAGGACGTCGCCCTGCAGCCTCCGCAGTGAATCTGCTTTACCTGGAGAGACCGAAACATTGGGTTAGCTAAGACAAATGAATTGAAAAACAAAACAAAATTAATAGTTACATTATAATAGTTGTCTAATGGATGGATGGTCCAATGGAGTTGTATCAGAAAGACGTTACAGCTACATTCTCTATGAAGGGATATTACAAAAATACAACCAGCAATCAATTCATACACTGAGATCATTTTTGGGTTAATCATTCCTTTAAATAAACAAATGTAATTGATAAATGCACTATTAAATGCTCATTTTGGGATATCTATTTGTACACATTTGATAAATGATGGTCTGTGTTTTTTGCTATGAAGGTTTTTTTCCCCATGTCATATTACCCGCAAGACCTTTCATCATGGCTCCAGTATCTTTGACCAGTGAACCAGCGTCCTCCTGCAGCCTCTGAAGACGGCCCCCTGCTAGCCCCGCCCCACTGCCACTCCTGCTGCTGTTATCTGCACGTAAGAGAGCCAACTGCTTCTCTAGAGTGGACAGGTCCTGGCCCCACACCAAGCCGAAAGCAAACACATTCAAACACAGACAGATAAGTCACAATGGGCCACCAGCCATGTAAGACTAATATTAATTAAAAGTTAACTTTTAATAAAGTTCAAGTGTTTTCAGTTGTAGGACAGATTTTTCTCCTTTCTTTCTCACTTCAGCTGCCATGTTTGCTTCTGTCCTGGCTATTGCAGCATTCCCCTTGGCCCCCTGTGCCAGCTGACCTCCAGTAACCACCAGGATTTTCAAAGAAGCCAGCTGGGGTTTCATTTGCCCAGCGAGTGCTGCTACGTCTTCCAGAGCCTTGTCTGCTGGGGCCAGCTGAGTCTTGGCCTGAGGCACACAGGCAAGAGAGAGAGAACATGATGGAGAAAATGAAAGTGAAAGTTGTTGCACACACCTCTCCGGCTCACCCTATCCCTAATCCTTACCTTCACCAGGTTCATGTTAAGATTGTCTATGATGTCCATGCTGTCTTGCAGTTTGTCCTCCAGACCAGAGAGGGAGCCCTCCACTGAGACAAATCCCTCCAGCAGCCTATTCACATCAGCCTTTACTCCCAGTGCTGCATCCCTGCAAAGGTGCATACATTTTATGAGCTACTAGTTTAATAATGCCAGCCTGATTTGGCTTTGCTTTGCACATCGGTCTGGGAACATACTCTCAATTCAAAACTGTTTGTCAACCAGTTACAGAACGGCCTGCCATTCAGGTGGGTATTTGTCATCTTGTGTTCCGAAACTCGTCCCCACGTGAGTTCTGATTTGTTTAAGATAGTTGATAGTTTGATTAGAGAGATTGTTCAAATGAGTTATAGAGTGGAACAAATCATGGAGCTTGCAAAATCCGAATGATCTTACCAGGCTAATTCGCTACCAGTACCAACAAATTTTAAATTGATACTTTGTGGTGGCATTATAGGTTAGTGAGGGGGCAGTATAGGTTTGCAGTTAGGGTGGTTGAATCCCAGCTGAAAGGTTGTGGGTTTGATCCCCAACGTGCCTGGCCTATAGTAGAATCTAAATTGTACTTTGTAAATCTACTTTAATAAAGCAGGAGCTTATCATTATAAAGGATCACAGCATTTCTAAACATAAACTTTTTTATGTATTTATTTTACATTTGAGCATTTATCTTTCCTTCCTATTTACTATTTTTACATTGATTCTTTGTGACAAAAACTAAATTTCACTATACTGTTTACCAAAAAATAATAATTTACTATGTATGCAGTGCTTTGGATATGTATGCTTGGTACCTGGCATCCTGGGCCTCGTGCAGCAGTCTCTTGGCCATGTCCAGCTGTGGTTCAGCCTGGTTTAAAACCATATTGCTATCTGGTAGTCCAGCTGCCAGGTTCTTAAACTCATCCAGCCTTCTCTTGAGGGCAGCCAGGTTGAGAGGAAGTTTGGTGTTCAGGATCAAGTCACTTACCTCCTTGATGTCATTGAGTTTGGAGGATGGGTCTGGAAAGATATTGAGAAAGCGGAGATTGTGGAAAATGTACAATGCAAAGATAGGAAACACAGCAACTCATACCATCATATTATCAAACCATGCCAATGAATGCATTGAGTGTTTTCTGTTTAAATTATTAAAGGTAATTAAAGTGATAGAACTAATGTGCAATTGTTCCCCCAAATGTTCAACTTGCATACTTGTATATGCATGAATGTGCTTTGCACAGTCATGCCTCAAATGTGCATTTAGACATAATTGTGGTGCTTTTGATGAGTGTAACTCCTTTGACTCAATTATTTTTTTGATTCAGCTGAGAACAACAAAATGTAAATATGCTAACAACCCTCTGTAGTCAGAGACAAGTCATAGACAAAGTCCCCCAAGTTAAATTATTGACACTATTGACACTATTCAATAAAAAATGCATCCATCCATATGTCACATAAAAATGGCTTACCAGACAGGAAATCTTTGAGCTCTCTGACAACATTGCGAGTCTCTTTCAAATCTGTATCCAGTTCCTCTCTGACCTCCTTCATCTGGCGGGCGAGCTTCTCTGTCGACTGCCTCATCTGAGTGGTTGTTTCCTGTGCTTCCTGCAGCTAGTTATGGGTTATGTAACTATTACACCACATTTAAAAATATAGAACTTATATTTGCTCATAACATGTACTGTACTGTAAATTAATTATGTGTATTGTTTACTTTAATTGACTAAATTAGCCTACCTCAAATCTGTCAAATTTCCAACATCTTGTTTGTGTGACTCAACGATAGCATTAATGATATACTCATCATAAACAACATAAAACCATTGGTCACATTTTTGGGCCACTGTGGGCCAACAATTAAATTATAAATGTAATTTGTAATTTGTGCTTTGTCTAATAATTCAAATATACTAAAATGTGTCCTTTTTGTACCTGTTGTGCTACGTCTATGATCTTCTTACTGAGGTTGCCCAGTCTATCCTCTGTCATTTGAACATTGTCCACCGCCCTCTTGGCCACAGGCAGGGTCCCCACACAGACCTGCCCCCGACCACAAGGTGGCACTCCTCCAACAGGACACAGCTCACCACCCTCACACTGTGAAGGGGTGCAGGGGGCTGTGCGGAGACTGCCACATACCTAAAAATAAAGGCCAGAGATAGATGGAAAAGGGTTAAGGGATGGACCATTATAAAAAGTGGCAACACAAATATAAATTCTTGATCAGGAGCCTTAATAGAACTGATGATTTCCTAAGTACTGTATATTCCAGTTGTAGAATAACGACAGTTTTGAGAAGAAAGTAGAAAGTATAGATTTCAAGTCAAAAGTCTTAAGTGAAATAAAGTATAGATACCTGACAATCATACTAAAGTACAGTAACAAAGTTGTACTTTGTTACTTCCCATCTCAGCCCTACAATTGGTCAACAATGTCGTGTTTTTATCTGGAGTGTTTGATTAGGTCACATGTTCTGTTTGTAGCTATGCTGAATAAAATATATCGGCACTGAATTCAACAAGTAATGAATGAAAATAGTAATATAACACTTTCAAGTCAAACATTATATTTAGAGTTGAGATGTAGCTGGCAAAGGCAGAATTAAATATACATTGAATAAACTAGGCCTCTGAAGGACTGACAGCAAAGAGGGAATCAAACGGAACCAGACATTGCTGAAGGGCTACACGGAGCGTTTTAAGGGGACGCAGTTTCCAGGAAGTGTCGTATACAAACAAATACCGCAGACGTGGAAGTCTTTAAAAGAAAAATGCTGCAACAGCGGCGTGATCAGCGGTAAGACTTTGCAGAGCGTCTACAAAATCTGAAGAGGCAGCCGGTTTTTCACCTAATAGCTAATAGCTAAGAGCTAATAGCTAAATGGCAAATGGCATGTAACTGAAATTTCAAGAATAAAGAAAGAAAAGGAAACATCTGTTCAGTCATTGAGTGGAATCATGCCAGGAAAATGATCTTCATGTAGACATATTCTCTTTCAAGTGGGGAAACTGCAAATATCCGAGAGATAACTTGACAGTGAAAAACCGCGGTCTGCTTCCTGGGAGAACATTCAAAAGTCACACTTGCCATCTCAGAAGTGATCTGTGACTACTGACATTGAAAGATGGCTGAGGAAGCTATGGGGATCAGTTTAGCAGCTTAAGGTGGAGAGAACAACCGCAAAGCGATTTTTCTCTCGGCTGGTCAACAGCGTGATTAGGAACTATACAAGTCTGAGGAAGAGCTCAGAGACGGTTTCAATAAACTCCCAAGGGAAGCTGGAAAAGTCATGGAAGCAAATGACGAGGTAGAGGCTGGATTCATTGCAGATTGGGAGGCAGAGCTGGACACAGGAGAGGAGCCTGTGTTATCTCAACAGCAAAAAGCTGACCTAGACAAAACTGTGAATGAATGTGAGATGAAACTAAAAGAGGTCAAAGACCTAATTCAGAAGGCCCTTTGGTCTAACTTTGGGGCTGCTGAAGTGTCCATAGCACTTAAGGCAGCAGATGTGGAGTGGGACCGCATTACAGCTGTAAAGCCCAGTGGTAACCAGGAGGGCTACGACTTCATGCTTAACCACCTACAGGGGTTGGTAAGAACTGCAAAGGAGGTGCATGGTCGGTGGAGGAGCAGTTGAAGGGGCTTGAACTTTCCATCCCCAAGTTGGTTTCCAGAAAGGTTGACTTTATAGAGGCAAGGATAAAAGAGGAGGCTGAACGGCTATCACAAATAGCAATGACTCCAAGGTATCCTGTCGCAACTATCAAATTGAAACCAACGTCCCTTCCAAAGTTTACTGGAAATAGACGTGATTTTCATAGGTGGAAAAAGGACTGGGAAGCACTCCAGAGGCAGGGTGAACCGACTGGCTCCAGAGAGGTGAAAAAGGTTCAGTTGCTGGATAGCCTTGAGGACAAAATCACAAGGGACCTTCGCCTCATTTCGTACAACACTGCAGATGACATCTTCCGTGTCCTAGAGAACCGCTATGGGAACCAAACATCCATAGCTATTGAGATAGTGGAGGAGTTACAAAGAATGCCAGCTGTTAAAGGTCATCAACCACGGAAAATAGTGGAATTAATTCAAGCGGTGGAGAAAGCACTTGAGTGACCTTGGAGACACAGGTGCTGTCAAAATTCCATTGGTAATAAAATCAATTGAAAGTAAACTTCCGGAATCACTTGAGAAAGAATGGCTTGTTTATACGGCGGACAGAACAAATGCTGTGGTACCAGAAAATCGGTTGGACAACCTCTTGGCATTTCTCAAAGGGCAAGAAAGCATCTATGAGCCACTTGAGCAACTGAGGGATGAAGAGCCAAATAGGGAAACCAGGTTTGAGATATGCCAGAACCAAGGCTACAAAGTCAGGCGATGACCACACTGGATGTGTCGTCGGTGGAGACGGAAAGCATAAGAGTAAACTTTACTTTTGCAAACCGTTTCGAGCGCTAAACATGACAGAGAAGGAGGCTGCAGTGAGGAAGCTGGGGTCGTGCAGAAGGTGTCTTGAAGTTCATAATGGCAGTTCACATTGCAAGCCCAACTTTCTCTGCAGAAACCAAAAGTGCAAGGATGAGCGATCTCCGGAGCATCCGGAGCATCATTATTATCTGTGCCCAAATGCTGAGATGAAGAAAAGCAGCACCGGTCAGAGAAGAAAATTTGCCCCAGAAGAAGGTAAAATTAGACGGAAGTACACAGAGGAGCAGGAGGATTTCTTTAGTAAACTCCCTCCGGAATTGGTTAAACAATGCAGGGTTTTCTCAAACACTGCATTGCAAACCGTCAGTACTGTGAGAGATCAGTCCAGCCTTCTCATGGAAAGTGGATTGCAGGAGCTGCCAGTGATTATGATGCTCCTCGAGGTCACAGAAAATGCTGGGCAGAGAGTCGGGACATTAATTGATCTGGCTTCAGACACCAATTATCTAACCCACACGGTGGCAAGGAGGCTGAACCTCAGAAGTGAGGAGATTGCTCTTGTTGTTCATGGAGTTGGGGGGATGAAGGTTCATGTGAAAACCAAGCGGTACCTTCTAAAGATCCGAGTAAAAACTGCCAAGGGCACTCTTAAATCATACCAACTGCTTTGTTATGGACTGGACAGCATCGCAGACATCTACAAAGGGGTGTCAGCAAAGCAGTTGCAGAAGTTCTTTCTGGACGTACCACTTGAGGAGCTGGTGAGACCAAAAGAAATAAGCCTTCTCATAAGCCATAGAGAAGGACAGTTGGCACCTCAGAGGAGTAAAGTTGTTGGGGACCTAGTGCTTTGGGACGGACCTCTAGGAAAGACGGTTGGAGGAACGCATCCAGAACTCTTTGAGGAGCTTACTGTATCTGCCCACATGTCCAAGAACCATTTTGCCAGGTCAATGAGGACAGTTGCTGTGAAGTACGAAGAGATCATTGACCGGAGCCCAGGGGGACATCTGTCAAGCAAGCAGGCTGGGGTTAAGCTTCAAGAAGCAAGCACTTCTACGACCAACCGGGACTTCCTAGAATGGTGGAGATGGGAAAGTATTGGTACAGCATCCGAGCCAAAGTGTGGGGGCTGCCTCTGTGGAAGCTGTCAGCCAGGTGGCAAAGAAAGTACTCTTGCTGAGGAGAGGGAACTCGAGGTAGTAAGAGGAGGCCTTACATATGTCACAGGTGACAGTCACAGCAAGGAGCCACATTGGCACGCCAGATATCCTTGGTTGGAGGATCCAGCTTCTTTGCCAAACAATAAAAGGGCAGTCAAGGCTACATTTCTGAGAACAGAGAGACAGTTGGCCAAAGAATCGGAATGGAAAGTTGCCTACGCGGCCCAAGTGCATGACATGGTCGATCGGAAAGCGGCGATTAAATTGACCAAGGGCATGATTGCCAACTGGGACGGGCCAGTATGGTATGTGAGTCACCTGATCGCTCCTAATCCACACTAAGCCAAAGGTTTAGAGGTGTTAGTATGAATGACCTGTTAATGAAAGGTCCAGATGTCCTCAACCAGATTCGTGCTGTCCTCCTTAGATTTAGGGGTGGAGTATATGCTGCACTAGGTGACATAAAAAAGATGTACAACTCAGTTTGGTTGGAAGATCGAGAAGTGCACCTGCATAGATTTCTCTGGCGGGATTCTGAAGATGAGGAGCTAGGGGAATATGCAGTCACTAGAGTAAACATTGGCGACAAACCAGCTGGTTGCATTGCACAGCTGGCAATGCGGGAAACTGCCAACCTCCCTCCTTTCACTCACCTTAAGGAGGAGCGTCAAGTGCTCCAACGTGATAGTTACGTTGATGATATTCTCACGTCCCATGACGACCTTTGCCAAATGAAATCCATCACAGCAAATGTCGAGCAGATCCTGAAGGCGGGGGGTTTTGAGCTTAAACCTTGGGTCTTTTCTGGGCAAAGTGGGAGGACAAGATGTACCGCCAGCCCAGATTGCATTCTGGGAGGAGACGGCACAAAGACCTTGATCCTGCCAAACCAGCTGCATGATGGTGACAACAAGGCGCTCGGACTGGGCTACATGGTAGAGGAAGATAAGCTTTATGTAATGGTTGCAATCAATTTCTCAAGGAGGAAGAGGAAGATGCGACTGGGCCAAGATCTTCTGCAAGGACAAGTTAGACCCCACACGCCAAATCACCTAACATGGAGGGAGCTGCTCAGCCAGGTATCAGGGCTATATGACCCAGTGGGCCTGGTAACTCCTGCCAAGCAGAAGGGGGCTATTCTGGTACGCAAGGCATTCCAGGAGGTGAAAAGGGAGAAGTGTCCTGCCAAGGAGACTTGGGACACAGCACTCTCAGATGGCCTCAGGGAAGATGCAATCAAGCTCTTCGAAGAGTACGTTGAACTTGGCAAGGTCAAGTTCACCAGATCACTGACTCCCCCATGCTTTGCCGGTGAGCCATGGGCAATCACGTTCTCCGATGGGAGTGAACATACCTATGGAGCAGTAATGTATCTCCGACCAGGGTTCAATTGTGAGGCTAGTGGAATCCAAAGCAAAGTTAACTCCCCTGGACCAAAAAGGTGACGCCGTTAAAGCGGAGATTTGTGGAGCAGTGTTTGGTTCGAGGCTGAAGAAGTACTTTAAGCAGCACAACCAAATCAAAGTTGAAAGGTGGTACCATTTTGTCGATAGCCAAACAGTCCTCGGTGCTGTGCAGCGAGAGAGCTATGGCTATCAAACCTTCTTTGCAAATAGGATTGGTGAGATCCAAACCAGCACTAGGATCCAGGATTGGTGGTGGATACCTGGTTCACAAAATATTGCTGATATAATTACAAGAGGAGCAAGCCCTCAAGACCTGGATGAGAACTCAGAGTGGCAGAAGGGGCCAAAGTTTTTGGGTTTGCCAGAGGATGAGTGGCCTATGAGGTCAGCTAAAGAATTAGCAGTGGATGCCAGAGAAAGCGTCAACAGATTGCAGAAGAAGGCATTTGCTGCTGCTCTGGCAAGGGCCATGACAAAACAACAGGAACCAGAGCAGAAGGAGGACCAGGTCCAAAGGGGACCAAGGAGACCACCTGCAGCTATCAAGAACTTGGTGGATATGAAACGGTTTAGTGTTCTAACCCGACTGGTAAGAACAGTTGCATGGATCTTAAGAGCAGCGAAGAGGTTCATGGGACACAAAGCTGCAGGTAGTCCAAAGTGGGAGGATGTTTCTTCAGCAGGAGTCATCTCGGTGAGAGAAAGAGAAGAGGCCCTAAGAGACATTTTTCTTGGAGCCCAAGAAGGCTCCACCTTTCCTTGCACCACTACAGACAGACTGGTGGTCTACAGAGATCAAGGCTCTGGGCTGTTGGTTTGCGGTGGCCGAGTGCAAAGCTTAAAAAGCGATCAAGTTGCGGTCCCCATCTTGCCTTATGATGCGTGGGTGTCTACATTGCTGGCTCGCGAGGCCCACATCAAGGATGACATCAAGAAAAGGGTGGCACTAAAGGTCTGGGGGGGAGCTTTTTGCTGCATGGCCAGCAGAGCCATCCATATAGAACTGATAAACTCCCAGAGCTCCCAACTGAAGGTTTCCTGATGGCGTATCAAAGATTTACAGCAATCAGAGGGCATCCAAGAAAGATCTGGTCAGATCCAGGCACCAATTTCATAGGAGCTAAATCAGTCTTGGTGGAATTATACAGATTCTTGGATGGCCAGAACCAGGCAGCCATAGAGGAGGCCGCGGAAAAAGAGGGGACTGAGTGGATGTGGAAAATCCATCCGGCTGATTCTCCACATAGAAACGGGGCTGCAGAAGCCGCTGTGCGCATTTTAAAAAGGGCACTCCAAGGACTCGGAAGTGAAGCAGGTCTCAGTTACAGTGAATTCCAGACAACCCTTTTTTTAGCAGCCAACCTCGCAAATGAGCGCCCCATTGATGCTAGGGTGCAAAGTCGGGAAGACTGCATTGAGTATATAACACCCAATACTCTTCTCCTTGGTCGAGCGTCTCACAAACCGTTTAAAACAAGAATCTTAAAAGAAATAATAATAATTAAAAAAAAAAAAAATATATATATATATATATAGGCTATATTTATTTTTTTAAGAATCGATTTTTGAGCCGGAAATCGATGTAGTATATCGCGAAAATAAATGTGTCTGTATCGACGTTTTAGCACAGCCCTAAATATTACCAGCCTTTACTGTTCCTGATGCCATGTTGTGCATGGCCCGACCCACCACTTGGTGGCTCTGGGGAGAGACACAGGCTGGCGGTCCAAAAGACCTACAACCTGGAACGTTTATACTGGCCAGAGGTCAAGAAAGTCATAGAAGAATACTGCAGAAGCTGTCTGGAGTGCAAAATGATGGCCCTTTGGTCCCCCTTTAGCCGGCTGGCGATCCGTGCCTGCAGATTCTCCCTCTACAACTTCCGAAGGATAAGCCCATTGCTCACAAGAGAAGCGGTGCAGCTCCTGGTCCAAGCTGTAGTGATCTCCCGCCTAGACTACTGCAAATCCCTGCTAGCTGGACTACCTACCTCCGCTACAAGAACCTTATAGCGTGTTCAAAATGCCGCAGCACATCTGTA